>MU723486.1:0-12469 GCA_026770625.1 Nicotiana glauca
CTTTTGAGAAGATGGTATACAAGATTGGAATGCGGAGACTCAAATATTTGAAACAAGGTTTTCATCAGGGGGAGTGAAATATGCGATGCACTCTTTTTCCCTTACTAAGGTTTTTTTCCCATGGGGTTTTCCTTATAAGGTTTTTAATGAGGCGCCTAGCAATGCGTATTACTAAATATGTGTACTATTTTTCCTTCACTAGGATTTTTTTTCCCACGTGGTTTTTCCTAGTAAGGTTTTAATGAGGCACATTATCTTTTTTAATGGACATCCAAGGGGGAGTGTTATAAATATATTATATTATGGATGTTCATTTAGTACTCCGTTGTAAATAAGCTTCCTGAAGAAGCTTATCCATATGGGACTCCGCCGTAAATATGTTTATCTATTTAGTACTCTATTGGAAATAAGCCTCCTGAAGAAGCTTATCACTTCAGTACCCGATTATGGATAAACATTATTCCCGGTAGAAGATTATCCATACCGGATATAATAAGTTTATCCTTTCAGTATCCGGTTATGGATAAACATTACCTCCGGTAGAAGATTATCCATACCGGATATAATAAGTTTATCCTTTGAGTATCCGGTTATGGATAAATATCACCATCGGTAGAAGATTATCCATAGCGAGTATAATGAGCTTATCCTTTCAATACTCCGTTATGGATAAACATTGCTCTTAGTATAAGATTATCCATATCGGATATAGTAGTAGCTTACACAACAGCTTCCTTTCTTCTATAAATAGAAGAGTTTTCAGTTCATTATGTACATCAGTTTGAATTCAAATAATATATCAGTTTCTCTCTATACTTGTCTTTACATTACAATGTTTATTTTATAACATGTATCTAATTAAAGTAAAATTAGTTGAAATGACAAAAACATGTGTAGTTGTTGAGGTGTAGATGAGTGATGTTTTAAAATTATAAAAGGGCTTTATATGCAATTAATTAATTAATATGCTCTCTTTTCTTCCTCCTTCCAAGGTCCGTACGCGCAAAACCTCAGCCCTCAGCTCAAAAACCCTACCTACTTCAAACACACCCACCACCTTCATCGTGCTTCCAAACAATGGTCAACAAGTCTAAAGCTCAGAAGAAGCAAAAGCGTGGTGTTGATTTCAAAGTAAAAATTTCATTCAATAATTTTTCAATCAATTTCTGTTTCTTTTTTCTTTTAACATGCTTAAGAATTGGTCTGCAGAAAATAAAAAGGAAAATTGGAAGAAAATTGCCTCCGGCCCAGAATGCTACTAACACTGAAATCAAATCCAAAGGTAAAGAAAAATGGTGAACTTGGTTAGTTATATTTTGCCTATGTGTGTATATACGATTTCTATTCTTGTAACAGGGTAAAAAGTGGTGAATAGACTCCTTTTTTTTTTGAAATTGTCTGTTTGGCCAATAACAGCCATTTTTTTGTATTAAATTAATGCCTTGATCCATTTTGGTTTCCATTTAGTGACGTAAATTTTAATAAAAATGGTGTAATATAAAGGTGTATATGCAGTTGAGGAAGATTGGCGGATTGAAGTATGTATTTATTAATGAATTAATTAATTGCAGCAATTATTCTACCTGAGCAAAGTGTAGCTTCAGAGAAGGCTGGTTTAGCTGTTAGCAAGAAAGGTTTAACGTTGAAAGAGCTTCTTCAGCAAACAAGTCATCACAATGCGAAAGTTCGTAAAGGTACTAGCTTGTTAACATTATTGCGCAAAGGGCAAAAGATTTAAAAAAAATAAAAAATAAAATATAAACTGCATAATGTAATGTTATATCCATTTGCTACATATATGTTTTGTATACATTTGGCACTTGCATTCTCTATTTTTTCTGCTTTTTGCTTTTTCTCTTTTCGTTTTTTGGGGTTTCTATTAGAAAAAAAACTTTCAAGTAGCAGTGTTTTTTAGGGCAAGTGTTTTTGAGATTGCAAAGCATTTTCTATCCTATTTTATTGCGTTTAGGCCTCATTTCTCATCTTTATAGTCAATGGCATAATGTGGTGGTTAACCATGCTCAATTTCTTTTGACTTCCAGATGCTTTAATCGGAATTAGAGATGTTCTTCTTAAATTTCCTGCTGAATTGAAACTACATAAGCTTGCTGTTATTGAGAAACTACGTGAACGAATCAGTGACGATGATAAGTTGGTCCGTGAAACACTCTATCAGCTTCTCAAGGCAGTTATTTTTCCTGGCTGTAAAGAGGTAGTTTCTGAACCATTTTCTTCCAGTCCTCTCTTTAGCACCTGACATGGTTTCTATGAGTAAAAGTGCATTTGCTATCTATACTACAATACTTCCCAGAGCACGTATTCATCACCTGAAGTAGTTGCCAACTTGCCGTGCGCTATAATCCACTTAATTGACCACTGTTTTTCTTGCTGCACTTATTTTACTTATTTTTAAGTGGGTTTATTTAGTGACACTAACAACTAGTTTCCCCAACCACGCACCTTTTTGACTCTAAGTGGAAGAAACATGCTTCAATGATCTGGTCCGATCGTCAAATTGACAAATCATAGCCGGTGTGCGTCAAATGGTCATCTATCAAGAACTCACGTGCCCCATTTCTCAAGACTCAAGTTCTCATATACATCGAGTTTCCTATGACTATTTTGTCCCTCTTATAAATCATAGGCAGAAGGCTTGTAGTGCTTAGCATTTCGTAACACAATTTTTGCTTGTTTCACGAGCTGTCCTTTACTGAAGTTCTCTATAATTTCGTCAACAGAATAATAGCAACGAGTGTATGATGCTTTTTTCATACTACCTGGCCTTCACGTATAACTTCCTAGACAATTTTCTTCTTATCACAAACGGAAAAAGGGAGAAAGGGAGTTGAGGCTTACCACATAAAGATTCAATATGTGAGAAGTCCCTACAGGATTTAGTCATTGGAAGAATAATGGTTATGTTCTATTTGGCTGTTTGGTTACTCAGTGCTCTTACAAAGTCTGATAAGGCGAGGTTACCAGCTTGTTTGTTGTTTGGTCACCAGGTTCCTTTCAATGAAGCAATACAAAATGTGTATTTCCTCTGCTCGTGATTTGGTATCCGCGAGTGAAATGTTAGGAAAAGATAGAGTTTGTTTCAGTTGCCTTCGGTTTTTACTGTTAGTTCCGTTCCTGCTTGTTAGTCTTGAGTTTTCGGATCAAGTTAAACCTTCCCTTGCATGCCTTGTTCCTGCTTGTGATTTTGCGATATCGTCATATATTTGGGGAGCAGATGGCTGTATCTTTCTATTCTTCTGCCTGTGATTATAATGTTGGCTGTTCGAATTCTGCAGGACTTTGTACTATGTTTCACCTATAAAAAGAGGGGGCTAACGCTATTTGTTTGTGTTGCAGGATAATAAGGGACCAATTAATTCCTTGATGATGGCATATATATTTAATGCAATGACAAACATGGCTATTGAAGTGCGGTTGATGGCTTTCAAATTTTTTGACCTCTTGATCCAGTATTTTCCGTCTTCCTTTTTATTGTACGCTGAAAAGGTAAATAAATAGATTTTTATATATGGAAAGTTTTGACATTGCTCCAGGTTTTAGCTTGATTTTTAATTTGGCATTGTTTTCTGTTGTTGACTGTAATTCTCTAACTATATTTTGATTTATCAGAAAGAACAATGTTGAATTGTATGACTATCTCATCTAAAAGCTTAAGCTGTCAGAGAGAGCACACATTTATTTACTTAATTATGTCTTCAACACGCCCCCTCATGTACGAGCTTGATTCTTTTTGATGAGCCAATCACGTGGAAGTTCTTTTTGATATTGGGTGGCGGTGAGACTCAAACCCAGGACCTTTGCCTGCTATGATACCATGTTTAATTGTGCGATCATCTCATCTAAAACCTTAAGCTGTTAGAGAGAGCACACTTTTATTTACTTAATTATGTCTTCAACAAACAAAAAAAGAAACTTCATTTTCGTTGACCGATACATTCTAGAAAATGCAAGTCCAGTATGTTGCTCGGTTTTGGGTGCTGGTATCCAACCCGGATGCAAATCTAGAGGTCGGATCCTTCATAATCTAAATTTTAAGATTCTGGGGTATACATGTGCGGGGATTTGGCTAAAAGTAATTCAAAATTCTAAAATAGATCTATACAAATATCCAAAGTTATGAGAGATATTCCGTGGAAAACTTATAGGTAATGAAGTGCAACCAATAATTCAATCTTTCATTTTGAGAATTTCTCAAGTTGTAGGCTCTAGTAGGCAGCAACTAAAATGCAATCTTTCATTTTTCGTCAAATTTGTCCATGGATAGTGGTTAAAGTACTTGATCTCAATTGACCAGACCCTATATGAATCCCATACCCTTACCAGTACCAGTGTCGTGTCGACACGGGTGCGGCGACTAAAATGAAGAGTCCGCACAACGTAGTGTGGGATGTAAACTTTGATAATGTGCTTAGTAGAATTATACTTAGAATGTATCAGTCAAGGAAAATATACTTAGAATGTATCAGTCAAGGAAAATATACTTAGAATGTATCAGTCAAGGAAAATATACTTAGAATGTGTCAGTCAAGGAAAATATAGTTAGAATGTATTTACATCACAAGCTGCGCTTTTACGAACCTTAGTACTGTGTTTTAACCCACATATTATAAGCTGCGCTCTACTATGGCTCGGTCATGGGCCCATTATCCACTGAGTTTAGACCGTGCGCCACAGGTCCTCGGTGATTCCTGGGTTATCAAAAAATAAATAAATTATATTTAGGTCACTTATCATATTGATACAACAACAACTACTACCCAATAAAGTCCCACATAGTGGGGTAAGGTCACTTATCAGATTGATAATAAATTAATTATATTTAAGTTACTTATCAGAGAAGAAGAGTTTCCCATCTGTTTTTCTCAACCCATTGTCTTTTAAATGATGAAATTGCTATTGCTGTATGGTGCTGTTTTATTTTCTCCACGCACCATTTCATCTGATGTAAGATTTTTATGCATCAGTGTATTGTATTTCATTTCTGTTTATTCTGTTATGGTTTATTGTCTAAAATGTCGTGATGGAGTTTTTTTCTAAAAAAGCATCTTATTTTATACAGATTCTCCAAAACTACGAGGACATTCTGCAGAAGAACAAATTTTACTTGCAAGACAAGGGCAGGCTAAAGAATGCTCTTGCTGGGTTGGTTCGCTGCTTGTCACTGTTACCATGTAGTAATCAGAAAGAAGGCGACTCCTTAAGTGACAATGTACTGTCTTGTTAATTGTGCCATCAGCATGCTCAAGTGCATACTTTCTGAAGTTTTATGGTTCTATGTGAATTGCAGGAAATTATTTTTTTGTATGTTAATCATATGAAATAATTTGTTTTGGTACTCAATAATGTCTGCAATATATAATTTTGCAATAACTTAGCAGAATTGACATGTCTGTTTCTAATGGCGCTATAATACATGTCTTATATCCTATTCAGTTTCTTAAATTTTATTTTCTTTGATAGAACAAATGCATGCTTTGTACTTTTCTAAACCCATGAGTAAGTTCTATGGAGGGTTTAGCTAGCTGTCCACTTGCCTTCCTTTGAATAATCACTGGGATGATGCTTGAAAACAGAGAAGAGGGGAGAAGAGAACTTACCGTCTTTGTTCCGTTTTATAGGTGAAAATATGTAGGAGGCACCAAGGTGTTGCCTCCTTGTACAGTAATGTCCGAACGCTCTGTACAGTGGAGCTCCTAACCGCCATAATCTCATTGAAAAGCTTAGCCAATATAAGATGCTACAACATGACTTCTTGTTTAGCCTCCAAATTAAATTTTACTAAAAGGGGGGGACCTGATGTAGAATAAATTGGAAAGAATACTGTAACATTTGGAATGGATGTTCTTACTTGCCATCATGCTATACAATACAAGATTGATGAGTGGCCTATCCTTGTATTTGTACTCCTGCAAATTCAGAAAATACCCTGCCTATGGAGTAAGTTTTCCCGTTCCAAATATCATGCAAAAGTGGACCCTTGTAGTAGTTATCTTCCTTTGGCTTGCATGTTACATTTTTCGTCGGTATTTCCTTCCATTTTACGGGTGTGATGGTTAGATTGTTCTGTCAACTTGTGGTTGCAATGCAAGAGTGGACCTTGTAGTTACCTTCCTTTGGCGTGCATGTTACATTTTTCGTCGGTATTTCCTTTTTTAGGGATGGGATGGTTAGATTGTTCTGTCAACTTGTGGTTGATATACTGCAATTTGCCCTTAATTACTGCTAAACTTGTTCTGTACTGTGCTTCTAGTTACTTTCCTTGTAAGCTTCTTCCATTCGGCGCTTACTCTTTCATTTGCATAGGATGCAGCTCGGGCTAGCTTGCATGCTTTTGACCTTGATGTCTCCAATAAATCTACTGGTAAGAACTTGCGTTGAATTGAACTTCCAGATCTGATGCTTTCATTTCAAAGACCAGGGCTGCTTATGATAAATCCTTGCATTGGATATAACTGTACTTCTTGTGTACTTAATTGCAACTTATACTTTGATGAACCTTTAAGTATTCTTACGAACCATTAGACTATTGGTAACAACTTTATCTTCTAGATGCACAATCACATAATACCTGGTCCATGAAAACTTCGATGATCTCCTCGATTGTGTTAAACATCTAATAAACATGGTATCAATTGTGGGGGTTATTGTTCCCCACATTTACCTAAACAAGCAAAGCATGCTCCAAATATTAACTCCATTCCCTAGTCCCAAGGTCTTTGGTAGTTGTAAGAGCGCAATAGACAAAAGCTTGATATTTAAGTGGAGAAGGGTAGAGTAGTAGACCCATATCCACTGAGTTTCGAACATTGTACCACCTGGTACTCGAAGGTTTCTCAGTATCAAAAAAATAAAAATAAAAATATTAATTCTCCTCCCTTAATGGACTTGGCAACTACATGTACATATTTTTTTCTGAAAAGCTGGAAATCCTTCTTAGGAGAAACTTTAAAAAGGGAACTAGTTTTGTTAGGTCTCCCATGGTTTAGCAACCCTGAGGAATTGATGATAGACAGTCATTTAAAGAAGTTTTTAATATTATTTTAAGGCAATTGTTATCGTTTTAGTAATGCTTGGATGTTGTTCCTGAGTCCTGAGTTCTAGCGTTCTAGTTTATTGATTTTCCCATAGACCCTTATATTAGAGTGATCTTATTGGTATAGTAGCAATGTGTGATCAAAGCACTCAAAATATGCTATGTTTTTGGATGTAATGAATACGGTAAAAACTAGTAGTGTCAGCTGGACCGTAGGTAACTGTGGTTGATATTAAGATACTTTGCTTTCTGGACAAGAATCGTTTTAAACTTTTTTTTGCGGCACAGATTTTTGCAGCATAAATAAATCTGCAGATTTCCTTGGCAGTAACATCAGGAAAGGATCCAGAATAGATCTGATTCTGTAGATTTTTCTTTTTTTCTTTCTTCTTTTAAAGGTAAGCAAAAGGTTTCATTCATACTTGAATCAACCAGTTGCTCTATTTACAGCATAAATTCCAGTCTCCCTTTTACGAGTCTGCAGGTAAAGGAGCTGATAAGTTCTTTAGTATCCTCTTCATTATTCAACAGATCCCATTTACGCGGAAAAGCTAAAATATTTCAAACAATTGGCTCTCAGAAAATGTAATGGAGTGGCCCTTCCTTCAAAGCGTCTCTGATCTTTCTTTCCCGATGCTCCAGCAAATGCTCGATGGTGTAGTGATCCAAACTTTCTTGAACTTCTTTATCTTCACTGCTTTCCACCTCATTACTGCTTCCTTCATATTGCCTGGTATGATCCGCTAGACCCCCATAAGGGAAAAAAAAATGTTACAGACTCATGAGTCTTCCATATCTGCATAATAGTCATAGCATATGCTACATATAGTAGTTCCTTTTCTGATCTTGCATCAGGCTTTACTATCATGTAGGGCTATGCAGCCAAAACAACATATTTTTATTGGTTATTTACAAGACCGCTTTATTGGTTGGTTAGCTTTGCAAACAGATAAGCAAGGCTTTTTGCTTTCAGTTTCTTGCTGACTCCTTGTTCTGAAGAGATTGTACCCACTTGATGGAGAACTCTGTACAGTCACCCCTCCAGATTATTGAATCTTCCTTTGCGTCTTTCCACTCCACTCAATTCCAGCATTCCTAGCAGTTTGCCACATCATCTATCGCCCAGTCCCGACAGTGGCCAAATTTGAGATTCAAATCAACCCTCTTCCTATATTGTGCAACAGTAACATCCTGTTGAGTAGCAATTCTGTTTAAGTTTAGAACTATTCCATTAAAGGCCATGTCCCAACCATGAATTCTCCCAAAATCTCAGCTTTTTCCCATCATCCAAGTCAAAGTTGAAATGCTGCTTACCTTCTAACTGCCTTCCATACTCCTGTGCTAGTTGAACTAACTGCAACTACAAAGCCATAAGCTCTTTCTTAGGGCCTGACTTGTATAGGGAGAGCAAATTGATAGCAAATTGATAAAACCTTGAGCATAAGCTGGAATCGGCCTACTACCAGCTAAAGGACAATTGTTTGGAGCTCTGATGCTAGGTCAGGAACAGTTTAAAACTCTTAAGGGTCGTTTAGTTACGAGGATTAGGTCCCGGTATTAAATTTCAGATTGCATCTATCCACCGTTTGGTTATTGGTATTAGTTAAGACTGGTAGTGCCTGTTCCACTTTATGTGAGCCTATTTCCTTTTTGGTCCGTTCCAAAAAGAATGACCCCTTTCTAAATTTGGTAGCAATTTAGCTTAAACTTACAATTCTACACTTCATGAGAAACTTTTATAACCTAACCACACAAATACTCTGGCCCCCTTTTTTACTTGTTTAGGATCACAAATTCAAAAAGTCTTCATTTTTTCTCAAACTCCGTGGCCAGTATAAAAGGTTCACATAAATTGGAACTGAGGGAGTATAAATTTTATACCAAAATCTTGGTATTATCTATCCCATATAGAAGGTGGGATTATAATCCTGGGATAACCTTATTGTGAACCAAACGGCCCCTTATTTGACTAGATACTACACATTGTATAAGTAGAATATTTTAACACAACTAAACCAGCACACATTGCTTATCTTGTCTGAACTGCCTTTTTTAGTTACATCATGTACTTTGTGAATCAATTGCCAGGACTATTTTTTTGGGAGGTGGGAGGCAAAAGAATATGGAGTTAACTCTATGCTTTATGTGATGGGTTAAAGTAGTCACATGACTCGGCAGTCTGGTTAAGCATGTTTATCCTTTTAAAAGCAATGCTAAGAAATTAAAGAGATTGACTTGTGAGTTCCGAATTTAGCAATGCCTTTCACCTTTGATAAACAGCTTCAGACAAGAAATGAAGTTAGCGAAAAGATTCAATATATCTAAACCAGTGTTATTAAAAACCATCGTTTTGTCGCTTGCACAGCGAGGGTTATTGTTTCTTATATGAAGTCATGCACTATAGAGAAGTGTGCACTTCAAACAATTGCTGTAAAGTGGTCCAAACAAAAAGTGATCGATTCTTTGAATATTAACTTTGAAGAGTTGGTTTGACATTGGCATTATTGTATATTGGATGTCGCATTGAGTTACTTTAATTGCAATTTGATTACCATAGTAATAAATTCACATATGTTTTGTATTTTTTGATTTTCTGTAAATAGTGTGCTTCGCATCTAGTCCTTCATTTCATGCCCCAAGGACCTTGTCCTTTTTTTTGTGTATATCACTATTAAACACACTGATCTGATCCCTGCGCATTGGAGGGCCGGAACGAAAAGAAGACCTTGGTTGAGAATTGGATTCTTCATGAATGATAATTTTGGTTATCTCTTGCTTTCATTTCCCTTTCCCTTCTGTTAAGGGCTCACGTTCTGCTCCCTTTTCGCTTCTTTTTAGTGAAGTTACTCTTTTTCTTAGAAAAGATAAAAGATGGCCATCTATTTCATCAAATTGTTCATTGAGGATGAAGGAGGTCTGTTAACAGAACTTCTGATTTTGAACCTTCCTCAACACCGAAGCATATTTAACACATAAAATTACTACATTGAGATTTGGGCATTGGAGCAGAACTGAAATAATTTAAAGAGACTGTGATTGCTACTTACACAAAGTCACAGATGGTGGCTTGTAAGCGTTGAAGATTTTACACAATCAGACTAATTAAGTAGGATCTTTTATTTTTAGTTACATCATGTACTTTGTGAATCAATTGCCAGGACTATTTTTTTGGGAGGTGGGAGGCAAAAGAATATGGAGTTAACTCTATGCTTTATGTGATGGGGTAAAGTAGTCACATGACTCGCAGTCTGGTTAAGCATGTTTGTCCTTTTAAAAGCAATGCTAAGAAATTAAAGAGATTGACTTGTGAGTTCCGAATTTAGCAATGCCTTTCACCTTTGATAAACAGCTTCAGACAAGAAATGAAGTTAACGAAAAGATTCAATATATCTAAACCAGTGTTATTAAAAACCATCGTTTTGTCGCTTGCACAGCGAGGGTTATTGTTTCTTATATGAAGTCATGCACTATAGAGAAGTGTGCACTTCAAACAATTGCTGTAAAGTGGTCCAAACAAAAAGTGATCGATTCTTTGAATATTAACTTTGAAGAGTTGGTTTGACATTGGCATTATTGTATATTGGATGTCGCATTGAGTTACTTTAATTGCAATTTGATTACCATAGTAATAAATTCACATATGTTTTGTATTTTTTGATTTTCTGTAAATAGTGTGCTTCGCATCTAGTCCTTCATTTCATGCCCCAAGGACCTTGTCCTTTTTTTTGTGTATATCACTATTAAACACACTGATCTGATCCCTGCGCATTGGAGGGCCGGAACGAAAAGAAGACCTTGGTTGAGAATTGGATTCTTCATGAATGATAATTTTGGTTATCTCTTGCTTTCATTTCCCTTTCCCTTCTGTTAAGGGCTCACGTTCTGCTCCCTTTTCGCTTCTTTTTAGTGAAGTTACTCTTTTTCTTAGAAAAGATAAAAGATGGCCATCTATTTCATCAAATTGTTCATTGAGGATGAAGGAGGGTCTGTTAACAGAACTTCTGATTTTGAACCTTCCTCAACACTGAAGCATATTTAACACATAAAATTACTACATTGAGATTTGGGCATTGGAGCAGAACTGAAATAATTTAAAGAGACAGTGATTGCTACTTACACAAAGTCACAGATGGTGGCTTGTAAGCGTTGAAGATTTTACACAATCAGACTAAATAAGTAGGATCTTTTATTTTTGCGATTATGTTCATCTAGAGATGTAAACCGGGTGATGTTACTTCCTTTACACAAGTAGCTCGCTGACAGGATCTTGCTCTTTTTTTTTTCTCTTAAATTTAAAAGTGTCTTTAGGATCACATGTGAGTTAGTGGGGAGACTGTCTATGAGGGTTTAAGTTAATTAACCTGTGTGAGAATGCACGGGAGAAAATATGATCGATATTATTCTCATATGTTCAACATGATACAATGAGCCCAATACATATACATAACATGTCCTACTCCTAATACATATGGGATTAGGGTTACATAACTATTCTAACACTCCCCTCAAGCTGGTGCATATAAATCATATGTACCGAGCTTGTTACATATGTAGTTAATACGAGGACCAGTGAGAGACTTGGTGAAAATATCTGCAAGCTTATCATTCAACTTCACAAACTTTGCAGCAATATCTCCCGAGAGTATCTTTTCTCTGACAAAGTGACAGTCAATCTCAATGTGTTTAGTTCTCTCATGGAACACTGGTTATGACGCAATATGAAACGCAGCTTGATTATCACACACAAGTCCCATCTGACTAATCTCACCAAATTTCAACTCCTTGAGCAACTGTTTGATCCAAATTAACTCACATGTCGCCATAGCCATTGCTCGATATTCTGCTTCTGCACTAGACCGAGTAACCACATTTTGTTTCTTGCTCTTCCAAGATACCAAATTTCCTCCTACTAAGACAATAACCAGAAGTAGAACGTCTATCAGAAGGTGATCCTGCCCAATCAACATCTGAGTATCCAACGACCTGCTCATGGCCTTGATCCTCAAACAATAAACGTTTGCCTGGAGCTGATTTTATATACCGAAGAATGTGAACAACTGCATCCCAATGACTATCACAAGGAGAATCTATAAACTGACTCACAACACTCACAGGAAAGGAAATGTCAGGTCTTGTCACTGTAAGGTAATTTAATTTACCAACCAACCGCCTATATCTTGCGGAATCGCTAAGAGCCCCCCCTATCCTGGTAGAAGTTTAGAATTCGAATCCATCGGAGTGTCAACAGGTCTACAACCTGTCATTCCTGTCTCCTCAAGAATATCTAAGGCATACTTTCGTTGTGAGATCACAATACCTGAGCTAGACTGAGCGACCTCAATACCCAGAAAATACTTTAGTTTGCCCAGATCCTTAGTCTGAAAGTGTTGAAAGAGATGTTACTTCAATTTAGTAATA
>MU723488.1:0-17205 GCA_026770625.1 Nicotiana glauca
AACTCTCCTCTTAGGAATGCGGTCCGCATATCGATTATGTGGTCGCATAATGGACCGCATTTTCGACATCAACTTAGACCAACTCTCTGCTTCATTCTGCGGTAGGAATGCAGTCCGCATACCGATTATGCGGTCGCATAATGGACCGCATTTTTGACATCAACTTAGGGCAACTCTCTGCTTCACTCTGCGTTAGGAATGCGGTCCACATATCGATTATGCGATCGCATAATGGACTGCATTTTTGACATCAACTTAGACCAACTCCCTGCTTCACTCTGTGGTAGGAATGCGGTCGCATAATGGACCGGATTTTGACATCAACTTAGACCAACTCTCTACTTCACTATGCGGTAGGAACATGGTCTACATATCGATTATGCGGTCGCACAATGGACCGCATTTTTGACATTAACTTAGACCAANTTGTGGTAGGAATGCGGTCGCATAATGGACCGGATTTTGACATCAACTTAGACCAACTCTCTACTTCACTCTGCGGTAGGAACATGGTCTACATATCGATTATGCGGTCGCACAATGGACCGCATTTTTGACATTAACTTAGACCAATTCTCTGCTTCACTGTGATGTAGGAATGCGGTCAGCATATCGATTATGCGGTGGCATAATGGAACGCATTTTTGACATCAACTTAGACCAACTCTCTGCTTCATTCTGCGGTAGGAATGCGGTCCGCATACCGATTATGCGGTCGCATAATGGACCGTATTTTTGACATCAACTTAGACAAACTCTCTGCTTCACTCTGCGGTAAGAGTGCTTAAGCCATAGGCAAAGATCCGGCCTCAAGTCCTCTAGACTGGCCCAACATCAAACTCACAGAGATCACATCTCACCCCACGATCAGGTAATCACAAGCCATCAAGGCATATCTAATACTTAGCGCTCATGCGCGCATACGAACACGTGGAAGGAATTCAAAGAGTTACCTTTCAAGCTGAATCAAGGACGCGCAATAAGAATTCAAGAATGTGAAGTCTTTCCTAAAGGTTCAGCAACCTCCCAATGATAAATACAGACATCTCAGTACCAATCCATGAGACTATACTAAACCTGTTCATGACTCGTGAGACCTATGTAACCTAGGCTCTGATACCAACTTGTCATGACCCCAAACCGACCCGGTCGTGATGGCGCCTCTCGTGAAGACAAGGTAAGCCGACACAACACTCACATTAACCCTTTAAGCATTAAGAGTCATGTTTAAGTCTTTAAATTAAAGAATGATTCATAATGAATTCCTAGAATAACAATGCGAAATAAAATACCAGCCCGACATCGGGATGTCACTAGTTATGAGCATCTATCAAGGTTTGAGTACAACAAAAGTCTAAAAGAAATGCATAAAATACAGTAGTAGCAATGAGAGGAAGGAAACAGTGTTGCGAACATCATGCAGCCACCTTGCTAACTCTGATAACTTTGCATCTGAGCTACGAACACCCGCTACCAGGTTCTGAAATACCTTAATCTGCACACAAGGTGTAGGGAGTAATGTGAGTACTCCAACCCAGTAAGTAATAAGAGTAAATAAAGACTGAGCAGTAGGAAACAATGAATCCACACTTATATTAACTCAATGAGCACAACAGGTTTCCAATCAGAGTATAATTCAATCTTCCATTTCAGAATCCAGCTTTTGCTAAAACTCATTTTTGAATACCTTCCAGCAGTTTCAGTAGGGGTTCAATACCATTTAAAAAAATGATAGATATTAAAGTCATAACCGGCTCCTAGGGCAAAGCATAGTTCGTAAAACAGCCTCTCGGGAAAAACAGTAATCATAAACACTTCATACCTTGAAAATCTCAGTGGAAATAACCAATGCCAAATCACCGATTAATTTCTGAACATTTCATAAACCCTAATTTAAACAAAAGTTGTTTTAAAACATTTTTCCAACTTTGCGACAGAGGCTTAATATAAAGATGAGTGAAAGCAGTCAGTAAATCAAAATATTCGATAGAAACTCACATTTAAGAGGAATGAAATCAATAAGTTCATATACAGGCCTCTCAGGCAAAGTATCACTCATATGCATGTATATATCTACCGCCTCTCGAGCTAGCCTCTCTGTCACTCATAACTCAACTCTTACCTATCAGTGCTCGCACTTAGCACTCACGCTTAATAGGTACCATATAGTAACCGTTGCGGCGTGCAACCCGGTCCATATATCTCTCACAATTATCAAAGTTAAAATAATAGTTGCAGCGTGCAGCCCGATCGATACATTGTTGTGGCACACAACCCGATCCACATAAATATTCGACTATGCTCACTGGGGGTGTGCAGACTCTGGAGGGGCTCCTACAGCCCAAGTGCTATATCGCTGCAGCGTGCAACCCGATCCATAAAAGTATCGTTGCGGCGTGTAGCCCGATCCATATAAATATATATATACGTTACTGCGATGTGCAGTTCGATTTATTGATATATAATCCTCAATACTAGGCCCTCGACCTCTCTCTGTCATTTCTCAGTCATTAATATCACTATCAGACTCTCAGTGTATCTCAATCATCAATCTCAGAACTAGAATATAGTGATAAACCCAAGTTTGAGAAATAAATAGGTAAAACATGATTGAGAATATGCTTTCAAACAAATAGAGTGAGGAAAGATAGTAACAATTCCCCTAAGGGTCTCAACAAGTCATCACAAGGCCCCAGACATCGCATACAGCCCAAATTATAATAATGTCCAACAATTAACTATCAAATACGCATTAAAATACTCGTTCGGGATGGACTAGGTCATAATCCTCAGCGGTGCTCTACCCCACGCTCGTCATCTAGCGTGTAAGTCGCCTCAAAGTAACACAATGATGTATAATCTGGGGTTTCAAACCCTCTGGACAGTATTTACAATCATTACTTACCTCGAACCGGTGAAATCTCTAGCTCACGATGCCTTTTCCCCTCAAATCAGCCTCCGAATGCACCAAATCTACCCGAAATCAGTACCAAACCATCAAAATATGTTAAGGGAACGAAGCCCACTTGAAAATAACCAAATTAGCACAAAATTCCCGAAATTAGTCAAACTCGACCCCGGGCCTACATCTCCGAATGTGACAAAAATTTACAAAACTAGAATCCTTATACTCTCACAAGTCTAACCATACGAAAATTATCCAATTCTGATACCATTTGATCCTTCAATTCAACATTTTACATTTTTGAAAGATTTCACAATTTTTCTTCCCAAAATTCATCCCAAATCACGAATTAAATGATGAATTCTATTATAGATTCATATACTCTAGTCAAATCTGAGTTAGAATCACTTACCGCGATGAATTTCTTGAAAACCCTTCAAACAATTGCCAAAATCCGAGCTCTCACGAGCAAAGTATCAAATAAAATCCAATGATGATAAATACAGACATCTCAGTACCAATCCACGAGACTATACTATACCTGTTCATGACTCGTGAGACCTATGTAACCTAGGCTCTGATACCAACTTGTCATGATCCCAAACCGGCCCGGTCGTGATGGCGCCTCTCGTGAAGACAAGGTAAGCCGACACAACACTCACATTAACCCTTTAAGCATTAAGAGTCATGTTTAAGTCATTAAATTAAAGAATGATTCATAATGAATTCCTAGAATAACAATGCGAAATAAAATACCAGCCCGACATCGGGATGTCACTAGTTATGAGCATCTATCAAGGTCTGAGTACAACAAAAGTCTAAAAGAAATGCATAAAATACAGTAGTAGCAATGAGAGGAAGGAAACAGTGTTGCGAACATCATGCAGCCACCTTGCTAACTCTGATGACTCTGCATCT
Organism: Nicotiana glauca; assembly: GCA_026770625.1. Classification (NCBI taxonomy): domain Eukaryota; kingdom Viridiplantae; phylum Streptophyta; class Magnoliopsida; order Solanales; family Solanaceae; genus Nicotiana; species Nicotiana glauca. The sequence continues at coordinate 3,824 of MU723488.1, forward strand.
GAGCTACGAACACCCGACCAAACTTAAATAACCCAACACGGATCCCATACCTAACCCTTTTAATCCTGGTAGTTGATCATTTAGATCAATGGCCAATATCAGCCCTTTCCATTTTTAACCTCAAACGACCCCTTACCCCACCCCATTTTACACCAAATGCTACCCTTGAATCCTTTCCCTCTCAACTCTCTCTACAATCCCTAAAAAACCCTAGCCGCCATCAAACTACAACCCTAATACCTCCCAAATCTATGGCTTCCAAGGTCATCAGAGACCTGTATCAACCTCACATGGCTTCTACGTGTAGTAATTTAAGCCTTTAAAAATCAAATGAATCAATTTTCCAGAAAATTATAATTTATACGGTCCAGAATGCGACCGCATAATTGATATGCGGACCGCATTACTACCGCAGAATAAAGCAGAGATTTGGTCTAAGTTGATGTCAAAAATGCAGTCCATTATGCGACTGCATAATCGATATGCGGACCGCATTCCTACCGCAGATTGAAGCAGAGAGTTGGTCTAAGTTGATGTCAAAAATGCGGTCCATTATGCGACTGCATAATCGATATGCGGACCGCATTCCTACCACAGAGTGAAGCAGAGAGTTGGTCTAACTTAATGTCAAAAATGCGGTCCATTATGCGACCGCATAATCGATATGCGGACCGCATTCCTACCCATGTATGAAGCAGAGAGTTGGTCTAAGTTGATGTCAAAAATGCGGTCCATTATGCGACCACATAATCGATATGCGGACCACATTCCTACCGCATAGTGAAGCAGATAGTTGGTCTAAGTTGATGTCAAAAATGCGGTCCATTATGTGACTGCATAATCGATATGCGGACCGCATTCCTATCCCAGAGTGAAGTAGAGAGTTGGTCTAAGTTGGTACCAAAAATGTGGTCCATTATGCGATCGCATAATCGATATGCAGACCGCATTCCTACCGCAGACTGAATCAGAGAGTTGGTCTAAGTTAATGTCAAAAATACGGTCCATTGTGCGACCGCATAATCGATATGTGGACCGCATTCCTACCGCAGAGTGAAGCAGAGAGTTGGTCTAAGTTGATGTCAAAAATGCGGTCCATTATGCGATCCCATAATCGATATGCGGACCGCATTCCTACCGCAGAGTGAAGCAGAGAGTTGGTCTAAGTTGATGTCAAAAATGCGGTCCATTATGCGACCGCATAATCGATATGCGGACCGCATTCCTACCGCAGAGTGAAGCAGAGAGTTGGTCTAAGTTGATGTCAAAAATGTGGTCCATTATACGACCACATAATCGATATGCGGACCGCATTCCTACCGCAGAGTGAAGTAGAGAGTTGGTCTTAGTTGATGTCAAAAATACGATCCATTATGTGACCGCATAATCGATATGCGGACTGCGTTCCTACCGCAGAGTAAAGCAGATAGTTGGTCTAAGTTGATGTAAGAAATGCAGTCCATTATGCGACCGCATAATCTATATGCGGACCGCATTCGTACCGCAGTCTGAAGCAGAGAGTTGGTCTAAGTTGATGTCAAAAATGCGATCCATTATGTGACCGCATAATCGTTATGAAGACCGCATTCCTACCGTAGAGTGAAGCAGAGAGTTGGTCTAAGTTGATGTCAAAAATGCGGTCCATTATGCGACCGCATAATAGATATGCGGACCGCATTCCTACCGTAGAATGAAGTATAGAGTTGGTCTAAGTTAATGTCAAAAATGCTGTCCATTATGCGACCGCATAATCGATATGCTAACTGCATTCCTACCGCACAGTGAAATAGAGAATAGGTCTTAGTTGATGTCAAAAATGCGATTCTGTGCGACCGGATAATCGATATGCGGACCGCCTTCCTACCGCAGAGTGAAGCAGAGAGTTGGTCTAAGTTGATGTCAAAAATGCGGTCCATTATGCGACTGCATAATCAATATGCGGACTGCATTCCTACCGCAGAATGAAGCAGAGAGTTGGTCTAAGTTGATGTCAAAAATGCGGTCCATTATGCGAACGCATAATCGATATGCGGACCGCATTCCTACTGCAGAGTGAAGCAGAGAGTTGGTCTAAGTTGATATAAAAAATGCAGTCCGTTATGCGACCGCATAATCAATATGCAGACCAGATTCCTACCGCAGTGTGAAGCAGAGAGTTGGTCTAAGTTGATGTCAAAATGCGGTCCATTATGCGACCACGTAATAGATATGCGGACCACATTCCTAAGCAGAGAGTTGGTCTAAGTTCATGTCAAAAATGCGGTCCATTATGCGACCGCATAATCGACGTGCGGACCGCATTCCTACTACAGAGTGAAGCAGAGAGTTGCTCTAAGTTGATGTCAAAAATGCTGTCCTTTATGCGATCGCATAATCGATATGAAGACCGCATTCCTACCGCATAGTGAAGCAGAGAGTTGGTCTAATTTTATGTCAAAAATACGGTCCATTATGCGACTGCATAATCGATATGCGGACCGCATTCCTACCGCAAAATGAAGCAGCGAGTTGGTCTAAGTTAATGTCAAAAATGCGGTCCATTGTGCGACCGCATAATCGATATGCAGACCGCGTTCCTACCGCAGAGTGAAGCAGAGAGTTGGTCTAAGTTGATGTCAAAAATGCGGTCCATTATGTGACTGCATAATCGATATGCGGAACGCACTCCTACCGCAGAGTGAATCATAGAGTTGGTCTAAGTTGATGTCAAAAATGTGGTCCATTATATGACCGCTTAAATTATATGCGGACCGCATTCCTACCGCAGAGTGAAGTAGAAAGTTGGTCTTAGTTGATGTCAAAAATGCTGTCCATTATGCACCGCATAAACGATATGCGGACTGCATTCCTACCGCAGAGTGAAGCAGATAGTTGGTCTAAGTTGATGTAAGAAATGCAGTCCATTATGCGACCGCATAATCGATATGTGGACCGCATTCGTACCGCAGACTGAAGCAGAGAGTTGGTCTAAGTTGATGTCAAAAATGCGATCCATTATGTGACCGCATAATTGATATGAAGACCGCATTTCTACCGTAGAGTGAACTTGAGAGTTGGTCTAAGTTAATGTCAAAAATGCGGTCCATTATGCGATCGCATAATCGATATGCGGACCGCATTCCTACCCTAGAATGAAGTAGAGAGTTGGTTTAAGTTAATGTAAAAAATGCGGTCCATTATGCGAACGCATAATCGATATGCTGACAGCATTCCTACCGCACAGTGAAGCAGAGAATTGGTCTAAGTTGATGTCAAAAATGCGATCCACTGTGCGACCGCATAATCGATATGCGGACCGCCTTCCTACCGCAGAGTGAGGAAGAGAGTTGGTCTAAGTTGATGTCAAAAATGTCGTCCATTATGCGACTGCATAATCAATATGCGGACCACATTCCTACCGCAGAATGAAGCAGAGAGTTGGTCTAAGTTAATGTCAAAAATGCGGTCCATTATGCGAACGCATAATCGATATGCGGACCGCATTCCTACTGCAGAGTGAAGCAGAGAGTTGGTCTAAGTTGATGTAAAAAATGCAGTCCGTTATGCAACCGCATAATCGATATGTGGACCAGATTCCTACCGCAGAGTGAAGCAGAGAGTTGGTCTAAGTTGATGTCAAAAATGCGGTCCATTATGCGACCACATAATCGATATGCGGACCACATTCCTAAGCAGAGCGTTGGTCTGAGTTCATGTCAAAAATGCGGTCCATTATGCGACCGCATAATCGACATGCGGACCGCATTCCTACCGCAGAGTGAAGCAGAGAGTTGGTCTAAAATGATGTCAAAAATGCGGTCCATTATGCGATCGCATAATCGATATGAAGACCGCATTCCTACCGCATAGTGAAGCAGAGAGTTGGTCTAAGTTGATGTCAAAAATACGGTCCACTATGCGACTGCATAATCGATATGCGGACCACATTCCTACCGCAAAATGAAGCAGAGAGTTGGCCTAAATTAATGTCAAAAATGCGATCCATTATGCGACCGCATAATCGATATGCTAACCGCATTCCTACCGCACAGTGAAGCAGAGAATTGGTCTAAGTTAATGTCAAAAATGCGGTCCATTGTGCGACCGCATAATCGATATGCAGACCGCGTTCCTACCACAGAGTGAAGCAGAGAGTTGGTCTAAGTTGATGAAAAAAATGCGGTCCATTATGCGACCGTATAATCGATATACGGACCACATTCCTACCGCAGAGTGAAGCAGAGAGTTGGTCTAAGTTGATGTAAAAAATACGATCCATTATACGACCACATAATCGGTATGCGGACCGCATTCATACCGCAAAATAAAGCAGAGAGTTGGTCTAAGTTGATGTAAAAAATGCAGTCCGTTATGCCACCGCATAATCGATATGCGGACCAGATTCCTACCGCAGAGTGAAGCAGAGAGTTGGTCTAAGTTGATGTCAAAAATGCGGTCCATTATGCGACCACGTAATCGATATGCGGACCGCATTCCTAAGCAGAGAGTTGGTCTAAGTTCATGTCAAAAATGCGGTCCATTATGCGACCGCATAATCGACATGCGGACAGCATTCCTACCGCAGAGTGAAGCAGAGAGTTGGTCTAAGTTGATGTCAAAAATGCGGTCCATTATGCGACTGCATAATCGATATGCGGACCGCATTCCTACCGCAAAATGAAGCAGAGAGTTGTTCTAAGTTAATATCAAAAATGCGGTCCATTATGCGACCGCATAATTGATATGCTGATCGCATTCCTACCGCACAGTGAAGCAGAGAATTGGTCTAAGTTAATGTCAAAAATGTGGTCCATTGTGCGACCGCATAATCGATATGCAGACCGCGTTCCTACCGCAGAGTGAAGCAGAGAGTTGGTCTAAGTTGATGTAAAAAATGCGGTCCATTATGCGTCCGTATAATCGATATGCGGACCGCATTCCTACTGCAGAGTGAAGCAGAGAGTTGGTCTAAGTTGATGTAAAAAATACGGTCCATTATACAACCACATAATCGGTATGCGGACCGCATTCATACCGCAAAATGAAGCAGAGAGTTGGTCTAAGATGATGTCAAAAATGCGGTCCATTATGCGATCGCATAATCGATATGCGGACCGCATTCTTACCGCAGAGTGAAGCAGAGAGTTGGTCTAAGTTGATGTAAAAAATACGGTCCATTATACAACCACATAATCGGTATGCGGACCGCATTCATACCGCAAAATGAAGCAGAGAGTTGGTCTAAGTTGATGTCAAAAATGCGGTCCATTATGCGACCGCATAATCGATATGCGGACCGCATTCTTACCGCAGAGTGAAGCAGAGAGTTGGTCTCATTTGATGTCAAAAATGCGGTCCATTATGCCACCGCATAATCGATATGCTGACCGCATTCCTACCGCACAGCGAAGCAGAGAATTGGTCTAAGTTAATGTCAAAAATGCGGCCCACTATGCGACCGCATAATCGATATGCGGACCGCATTCTGAGGTGCTGATTGTGTGAGCAAGTGTTTTTGAACTTATATGCTCAGTATTGTCCATATTAGTGGAAGCGACGACTGGATGGCTATGTGATTTGAATGTTAATACTGCGAGATGCATCCATACAATTTGGAAGCAGCGAGAAAAGTCCGTTGGAGAATAAAAGAACTACTAGGTGCTAGATTTCCATCTTGATTCGAGGTATAGCTCCGGAGTATGGGCGTATGAAGGATCTTTTCATGGTTTCTAACTGAGAGTGAAGTAAATTTTATGTTGTGGTATGAGTTCAGATTTAGGAAGACTAAGTGACTGCGTATAGTTTATGACAGTGGAATGTATACAAAAAAGCTAACTAAAGGACAAGCAGGCGGGGTTTCTCCTGCGAAGAGTTCTGGGGTTGTGTGACATTTATGTGATTGTTAGAAGATCTCATGTGCAAGTGAAACATAATTGTTGAAATTTGGAATTTTGGGTCGCCTAAGAGAGTGGGCTTAACTGTTATGAGATTTGCCAAAGATTTAAAGTACTAGATGATTTGTGTTTGTGTAAGCTTACAAAGGATTTGAGTTTAATCTCACTATCGTATTGTGGCATCAATAGAGTATAGGTGTTATGGATTATTGAGTTAATTCTGATCTATGTCTTCCGGCCAAGTAGGGGAGTTTGCTAATGATTCACTGATTGCCCGGTTATGTGATATGTTGGCTCTAATTTGAGGGTGGTGAATCAGTCCCGGTTGCGGAGATTGATCCCGAAGATGGATCGAGTAAAGGAAATTTTTGACTAAGGAAAGGTTATGTGCTGCAGTGTCAGAAGTGCCAATGAGGCACATGTTGTTCGGTTCTGTTGATTGGGTTAATTGCAGTCTGAATAGATTGAATGAATCTAGAGAATGGTTCTAATGTGTTCAATATGCTTCATGTAACAATGAGATATCTCAAACTCGTATATGTGGTTAGAAATCGAGTTTTCATTGGAAGATTTCAAGACTTGTGGTAATTCCATGTTAATTATGGGATTCTGTGTATAAGTATCAAGAAGGTAAATGTAACAGATTGAGATTCGCAGGAAGTTCTTCAGATTAAAGTATACTGGAATGTGGTGTTTCTGGGAATATTTGAGAGTACTTAGCGGCTTATAGGTCTTAGAAAGTGTGGTCTTATGCTCGAGGGTATTCAAGCTAAAGATGAATCAGAAGGAAATTTAGCTAGATGGAGTATCTTGATAGAAGTCCGAATGAGTATTGTTAGGATATGAGTTATTACTTGTGTGTGTTTGAGGTAATGATTTCTTATAGGTATTTTGCAGCAATGCTCTTAGGTCTTGATGGCTTGGTTAGCTTGATCGAGTTAGAAGGATTTTGTCCTGACGGGTCTAATATGTGCAAAGGGAGCTCGGGGAGTTCTTAATGGTTTTTACCACGATTTGGAGATATATATTTTCTATGGGCATCCGGAGCATGGGATGTATAGTGATTTCTTCTAAATGGGACCAATGGAAAGTTCTTAACTAGTTGAATACGTATATGTTTGTGACTCGGAAGGGATATGAATATCTCACGGTTATTCCTAGAGTGGTAGGGGTTATGCGGTATGTTGTAAATGATCGAGAATTGGGTGTGTATGGTTGCAGTTCATATTTGAATGGAAGATCATAAATTCTTAAGCAACGCAGGCAGTTTCAGATAATTAGAGAAATGAACTTTAGATGATTTGAGAAGGGAACTCCAGATGATTAGGAATGACAATGCTAATTGAGGTGATTTGACGAGGGTATATGTTCCAGAAAGAGGCAATGTGATTGAATTGATGGTATTTCGGTAGTATTACAGTACTTCCCACCAGGTTAGCTGTTGATATTCGAGTTTGTTTGGCAACATATAAGAATCTTAAATCATCCCTCATGGAAAGATTGAGCTCTAGAGGTGGATTATACGTGCGAGTTGTAGAATTGAGATCAGATATGGAAATTTGTGTGTTTTATAGACTTGGAGACTGTAAGTTCTCATATACAGGTTAGCTCGTGGTAGTGGATGGAAAATGTGGGTAAGTACTCAGATGATTGTATGTGCTATGATTAAGTCTTTTTGGACATTCGAAGGACTATTTATCTATTGTGTGTAACTAGAGTTGATGTGTAGTCCATAGTTAGCTTGATATATATCCGACATCGAGACAATTTTGTCGACTTCAAGTTGATGTTGGCGAATGATGTGTTGATTCGATTGTTTTGAGCTATTAGCAATTAAGGGGATCTATGTGTTATCTTTTTGTGTTGTGATTCGTTGGCTATATGCACTTATGGTACAGTCGATTGGCATTTCATAGTGGAAGTCGAGCGGAAAGAGAAATTTGGTGTTGCTCGGTGAATGGTGTGTTGGTTATGTCCTGTCGGTTTTGTGTGATGTAGGTTATATGCTCTACCATAGGTATGATGATTTTTTTGGTTCTAGACATCAAATTGTACGTGGTTATCGATTTCGAGCATAATGACTTGAGGTGGTTCATATAGAGCAGTGTTGGATAAGATCGCACATCGCAATGAAGTTATATGGAGGTATGACCTTGCAGTTTAGATTCATGTGTTATGTTCCTACAATACGAGACAAGTTCTCAGCCTTGTGTTGTGGCAGTACTGGGGAGCTTGGAGTACAACTCTTTTATTTGATTCATTTTCATGATTGGAGGTATGTTCGGATTGTTGCTTATTGCTATGTGTATTATGCAAGTTGTGGCTTAGGCCTATATTAATTGCCATGTCATCAGAGTGGCATGTTGGGTTAGAAGAGAATATTGGGATCATTAATGGATATGAACGTGTTCGATTTCAATATATTAGAATGATAATATCGAGCTTTCGCTCAGGAATTTGTTGTGGTATTTGCCAAAGGAGGAGTGGCTTCTTGAATGGTTAACCACGGAAATGGTTATGGCTTACCACGTGTTTTAGTGATCATTGGCAGTATATGAAAGTGTTGGGGTGAGACTCTAGTGGATAAGAGTTTTTCTATCAGTGTTTCGGTGTTGTGTGCAGCTGCTATAATTAGAAGTTATCAATACGAGTGTTTGAGTTATGTGGCATATCAAGTGATTGCACCTGAGATTGCAAGTATGAGTGATTACAACTTATTCGGGCTTATTCTGAAAGTGGATGTGAGATTATGATTGTATCGATGACTTTAGAAGTGGAAATGTGGTTCTATGGTTTATGGGATTTGGACTATGAAAATTTTAGTTATAATGAGTTATCCGACCTATGTGAGTTAGGGTGACGTGGGATCACCCTGGGCATATGCATGGTAAAGTTATTCAGCTATTGGTTAGCTTCTAAAACAACTCTGTGCACGTTCAAGGATGAACTTATATTTACGTGGGGGATGATGTAACGACCCGATCGGTCGGTTTGTGCTTTTGCACTTTGATCACTAGTTCTCGGACATGACTTGCCCTGTGTAATGTATTATGGCTAATGTAGATTGTTGGTTTTGGGTTTCACGAAAAAACAAAATTAATTTGAAAGAAGAGTCTCTATTGGAAGCTTTGAATTTGCAAGGTTTGACCACGAGTTGACCTAGTTGTATAATAGCTCGGATCAAAATTTTTATGATTTGGTTAGCTTCGTCTAGTTATTTATGATTTAGGAGCGTGATCGAATTGTGTTTTGGAGGTCCGTAGCTAATTTAGGCTTGAAATGAAATTTGAATGTTTGATGTTTCCGGTCTGATAGTGAGATTTTTATTCGAGGGTCGGAATGAAATTCTGAGAGTTGTAGTAGCTTCGTTGTGTCAATTGGGATGTGTGTGCAAACTTTCATGTCATTCGGACGAGATTTGATACACTTTTTGATCGAAAATATAATTTAAGAGTTCATGAAGTTCATAGGCTTGAATCCTATGTTAAATTGGTGATTTGATGTTGTTGTGAGCATTCCGAAGTGTTGAACAAGTTTGAACAATGTCATGGGATGTGTTAGTACAATTGGTTTGATGTTTCGGGAGTTCTGGGATGTTTTAGTGCAAAAATCATAGCTGTAGCAGGTCCAGAAGGGTTTGGTACTGATTTCGGCTAGATTTGAGCACCCGAAGGCCGAATTGAGGGGAAAAGGCATTGCGAGCTAGAGATTTTGCCTGTTGAAGGTAAGTAAGGATTGTAAATACTATCCTGAGGGTTTGAAACCCCGGATTATACGTCGTTTTGTTACTTTGAGGTGACTTACACGCTTGATGACAAGCGTGGGGTAGAGCACCGTTGGAGATTGTGACCTAGTCCATCCCGAATGAGTATTTTAATGTATATTTGATAGTTAATTGTTGGAAATTATTATATTTTGAGATGTATTCCATGTTTGGGGTCTTTTAACGACTTTATGAAACCCTTAGGGGCATTTTTGTTATCCTTCCCCATTATATTTGTTTGAAAGCATATTCTCAGTCATGTTTTACCTATCTATTTGTCAAACCTGGCTTTATCACTATATTTTTAAATGATGAAATTGTTTTGGGCTGAGTTCCCTATTTTATTGAGGTAGACCGATGGTCTGATTGTGAGATTGATGACTGAGATAGACTGAGAGTCTGATAGTGATATCAATGACTGAGAGAGGTTGAGGGCCTAATTGTGAGGATTATATATCCATGGATCGGGCTGCGCACCGCAACAGTATACACACACACACACACACACACACACACACACATATATATATATATATATATATATATATATATATATATATATATATATATATTATATCGATCGGGTTGTGAACCACAGCGATGTACAGATCGGGCTGCACGGCACAGCTGTTATTTTGACTTTGGTAATTGTGAGAGATATATAGATTAGGCAGCACGCCGTAGCGGTTACTATATGGTACCTATTGAGCGTGAGTGCTGAGTGCGAGCGCTGATTGGTAAGAGTTGAGTCACAAGTGACAGAGAGGCTAGCCCGAGGGGCGATAGATATATACATGCATATGACTGATCCTTTGCATGAGAGTCCTGTTTATGAACTTATTGGTTTCACTCCTCTTAAAAGTGAGTTTCTATCAAATATGTTGATTTATTGACTGATTTCACTCATCTTTATATTGAGTCTCCATCGGAAAGTTGAACAAATGTTTTAAAAGAACTTTTATTTAAATTGGGATTTATGAAATGTTCATAAATTAATCACTGATTTGGCATTGGTTATTTCCACTGAGATTTTCAAGGTATGAAGTGTTTATGGTTACTATTTTGCCCGAGGGTTTCTTTTATGAACTATGCTTTGCCCAAGGGCCGGTGATGACTTTAATCTCTATCATTATTTTAAATGGTATTGAACCCCTACTGAAATTGCTGGAAGTTATTCAAAAATGATTTTTACGAAAAGCTAGATTCTGAAAGGAAAAATTGAATTGTACTATGATTTGGAAGCTTGTTGTGCTCATTGAGTTAATATAAATGTGGATTCATTGTTTCCTACTGCTCAGTCTTTATTTACTCTTATTACTTACTGGGTTGGAGTACTCACATTACTCTCTGCACCTTGTGTGCAGATTCAGGTATTTTGGAACTCGGTAGCGGGTGTTGGTTAGCTTCGTCGAGTGATTTATAATTTAGGAGCGTGATCGAATTGTGTTTTGGAGGTCCGTAGCTAATTTAGGCTTGAAATTATGAAAGTCGAATGTTTGATGTTTCCGGTCTGATAGTGAGAATGAAATTCTGAGAGTTGTAGTAGCTTCGTTGTGTCAATTGGGATGTGTGTGCAAACTTTCATGTCATTCGGACAAGATTTGATACACTTTTTGATCGAAAACATAATTTAAGAGTTCATGAAGTTCTTAGGCTTGAATGCTATGTTAAATTTGTGATTTGATGTTGTTGTGAGCATTCCAAAGTGTTGAACAAGTTTGAACGATGTCATGGGATGTGTTAGTACAATTGGTTTGATGTTTCGGGAGTTCTGGGATGTTTTAGTGCAAAAATCATAGCTGTAGCAGGTCCAGAAGGGTTGCAGGCCTCGGAACTCACCCACGCGGTCCGCAGAAAAAGAAGTGTGCCCGCGGTGAGTGCTGTGCGGACCGCACCAAAGTGGGGCGGCCGCGGTAGGTGTCGCGCGGACCGCACAAAAATGAGCGTGGCCGCGGTGAAGAACCTTCCCACTGGTCCTACTTCAGAAGCTCATATCTTTTCATCTACAAGGAATTTGGAGATGATTCAAAAATAAAAGTTGTAGCCCTTCGCGTCCAGTTTTTAGAAATGTAAAGATACCACAATTTAGACACCGGTATATGAAGTTCTCGCAAAAATACTAAAGCCTATGATTGCAGAGAACACATGTGCGGCCGCGGTCGTTTTTGTGTAGACCGAACTGGTTTGGCGCGGACCGTGGTCATTTTTATGCGGCCAACAGAGGTGTAAATATGGTGGTTACTCTATAAATATGAGGTTTTGGATTCTTTTTTTTTATATTTTGCCCGTGAGAGCTCGGATTTTGGCGATTGTCCGAAGTTTTTTCAAGAAAATCGTCGGAGTAAGCGATTTTAACTCAGATTTGGCTAGAGTACATGAATCTATCATTGAATTCATCATTTAATTCATGATTTGGGGTGAAATTTGAGAAGAAAATTATAAAATCTTTCAAAAATGTAAAATATTGAATTGAAGGACCAAATGGTATTGAAATTGGATAATATTCGTATGTGGGCCCGAGGTCCGGTTTCACCAATTTCGGGAATTTTGATTATTTTCAAGTGGGCTTCATTCCCTTAACGTATTTTGATGGTTTGGTACTTATTTCGGCTAGATTTGGAGCATCCGGAGGCCGATTTGAGGGGAAAAGGCATTGCGAGCTAGAGATTATGCCGGTTCAAGGTAAGTAAGGATTGTAAATACTATCCTGAGGGTTTGAAACCCCAGATTATACATCGTTTTGTTACTTTGAGGTGACTTACATGCTTGATGACAAGCGTGGGGTAGAGCACCGTTGGAGATTGTGACCTAGTCCATCCCGAATGAGTATTTCAATGCATATTTGATAGTTAATTGTTGGAAATTATTATATTTTGAGATGTAGTCCATGTTTGGGGCCTTGTGACGACTTTATGAAACAATTAGGGGCATTTTTACTATCTTTCCCCACTATATTTGTTTGAAAGCATATTCTCAGTCATGTTTTACCTGTTTATTTCTCAAACCTGGCTTTATCACTATATTCTTAAATGATGAAATTGTTTTGGGCTGAGTTCCCTATTTTTCTGAGGTAGACCGATGGTCTGATTGTGAGATTGATGACTGAGATAGACTGAGAGTCTGATAGTGATATCAATGATTGAGAGAGGTTGAGGGCCTAATTGTGAGGATTATATATCCATGGATAGGGCTGCGCACTGCAACAGTATATATATATATATATATATATATATATATGGATGGATGTGGGTGGGAGTTTGGACGTGAGGGACTGGTGGTCCGGCGACGGAGGTGAGGTTGCTGGAGGTCGTGAGCTGGTGGTGGCTGCTGGCAGTGGCGTCGATGAAGCAGACGACGCAGCAGCAGGCGAAGATGAAGGTGAGGCTGCTGGCAGCTATGTCGTCGAGCTGCTGGTCGTTGTTTGGGACGACCCAGTGGTTCAGGCGCTGCTGGTTGACGACGCGAGGAAGAAGGCGACGAAGCAACGGGCGACGATGAAGCTGGGCTGGTTTGTCGATGTTGGTTGACGATGGTGGTTGTTTTTCCGGCGAGTTGTGGTGGTCGTTCACTGGTTGGAGATGACGGGGATGGCTGGAGCTTGGGTGGTCGCTAGTGGGTGTAGGGGAGATGGCTGCTGGTGGTTGTAGGGTGGTTTGAGGAAGAAGAAAATAGGGGGGGTGGGTGATTAGGTTTAGGGTTTTTTAGGTAGTGAAAAATGAAAAATGAGGGGGGTTATTTGGGTTATG
>MU723488.1:17286-30760 GCA_026770625.1 Nicotiana glauca
TATATATATATATATATATATATATATATGGATCGGGTTGTGATCCACGGTGATGTACGGATCTGGCTGCACGCCACAGCTGTTATTTTGACTTTGGTAATTGTGAGAGATATATAAATCGGGCTCCACGCCGTAGCGGTTACTATATGGTAACTATTGAGCGTGAGTGCTGAGTGCGAGCGTTGATTGGTAAGAGTTGAGTCACGAGTGACAGAGAGGCTAGCCGAGGGGTGATAGATATATACATGCATATGACTGATCCTTTGCATGAGAGTCATGTTTATGAACTTATTGGTTTCACTCCTCTTAAAAGTGAGTTTCTATCAAATATGTTGATTTATTGACTGCTTTCACTCATCTTTATATTGAGGCTCTGTCCGAAAGTTGAACAAATGTTTTAAAAGAACTTTTATTTAAATTGGGATTTATGAAATGTTCATAAATTAATCACTGATTTGGCATTGGTTATTTCCACTGAGATTTTCAAGGTATGAAGTCTTTATGGTTACTATTTTGCCCGAGGGTTTCTTTTATGAACTATGCTTTGCCCAAGGGGCCGGTGATGACTTTAATCTCTATCATTATTTTAAATGGTATTGAACCCCTACTGAAATTGATGGAAGGTTTTCAAAAATAGTTTTTACGAAAAGCTAGATTCTGAAAGGAAAGATTGACTTGTACTGTTATTTGGAAGCTTGTTGTGCTCATTGATTTAATATAAATGTGGATTCATTGTTTCCTACTGCTCAGTCTTTATTTACTCTTATTACTTACTGGGTTAGAGTACTCACATTACTCCCTGCACCTTGTGTGCAGATTCAGGTATTTTGGAACTCGGTAGCGGGTGTTGGTAGCTCAGACGCGGAGTCATCAAAGTTAGCAAGGTGGCTGCACGACATTCGCAGCATTGTTTCCTTCCTCTCATTGCTACTACTGTATTTAATACATTTCTTTTAGACTTTTGTTGTATTCTGACCTTGATAGATGCTCATGACTAGTGACACCCCGATGTCGGGCTGGTATTTTATTCCACATTGTTATTCCAGGATTTTATTATGAATCATTGTTCAATTTAAAGACTTAAACATGACTCTTAATTCTTAAAGGGTTAATGTGAGTGTTGTGTCGACTGGCCTTATTTTCACGAGAGGTGCTATCACAATGAGGCCGGTTTGGGGTCGTGACACCTAGTCTTGTAAGTTACAATATTCTCCTTATCGAGATTTCATATTCAATTGAATATTTCCTTCTTCCAGTCAAGAAAGCCGAGCGTCTATATATATATATATACTGTATTACAGTATTTTCATTAACATCGAGCTATAATCGAAGGGCAAGCGCCCATTGGGCAACCTTTGATTAGGTTGTAAGATACATACCGAGCCTACTATGGCCGAACGCCTATGAGCGAGGCCAGTTGGTCGAGATATAGAGCCTACTATGGCCGAGCACCTATGAGCGAGCCCACTACGATAGAGTAGTTATATATATATAAAAGTTGTACGACCCTATAAGGCTCTATATATATATACCGAGCCTTATAGGGTCGGACAACTATTTTACTTACTATATTGAGAGAGCGGAGTCAGTATCAGCATGTAAACATATCTTCAGACTATCTGACTTCCAGTTGTCTTAAGTTATTATATTATCAGTTCAGTTTCAGCTTTTGGTTATTTTATTGCCTTGCATACTCAGTAGATTATTTCGTACTGATATCCCTTTTTCGGGGGACTCTGCATTTCATGTGTGCAGGTTTAGACAGACAGACGGGTAGACCTCCTTATTAGGTGTTGTTTGAGTTCAGCTTTATCGATAAGCTCCACGTCCTTCAGAGTTGTCGTGTCTAGAGTTTTGTGTACATGTTGTATATATATGTATATAGGTGATAGGTAGGTCAATGCCTTGTTCAGATCACAATACATCTAGCAGTAGAGGCTTGTAGATATATCCTGTCAGTTAGTGCAGTAGATTGAGCTTGTAGGACTTGTATGCATATTTTGTTAGTTTGTCAGTTGTAGTAGTTATGACGACTTTGTCGGCCCAACTTTATATTGACGTTTAGTTAGCGGTAGTTTTCGTTCAGTTTTATATTTTCCTTCACAAATTATCTTTCAATGTGGACCCAAGGCCAAATTATGACATTATATGTTCAGAATTCCTCTGTCGCAAGTTGGCACGCAAGAATAGATGAGACACTGGGTGTGAGTCTCGCCCCCAGGTTTAGGGCATTACAAAACTAGTGATATACCATTTAAATAAAGTACTAACTGGATAATAATTCTTCATTTGTTAAAAAGATATAGAAATTTACCATATGAAATAAAGTTAAAGGGATGCAACGAATACAAGCTGTAATCATGTATACAATACCAAAATCATAAGTCTAGTAATGTGTGTGCAAAGACCTGGTGTCAAAAATATGTGGGCAATCTAGTAGAATGTAAAAAATATCACTAGCTTCCTGTCTGAAAGAAAATAGACGGAAAAATAAAGCATAAGAGAGACTCAAGCTGCTGCAGAATGGCTCAGAAGGCAGCTCACCGTGAAGTCTCGGGATAGGGATAAAATCTGCGTGCCGAACTGGTGTCTAGATGCACCTGCCTCAAATCCTTTACAATTAAGTAGAGAAGTGTAGCATGAGTACATAAAAGTTTTTACCCAGTAAGTATCTAATCTAACCCCGAAGAAGTAGTAACGAGGGGTTTACTCCGACACTTAATAGGGATACCAATATAATAATATAAAATTCCAATTAAACATGATATATAAAAATAATAATAGAACTCAGAACAACAAATAGCTGAACAATTCTTTCATCATATTTAAGAACGCAAAACATTTCTTTCATTTAAAACAAATGATCTCTCAAACGATGAATTTATACAAGTTATAAAAAGGACTTCCAGCTTTATTATCTCACACAAATTCTACCAAGGACGTTCTGCTCGTTCCAACATAAATAGAAATTGTGTACTGCCGAGCGTCGAATGATGTGAATCATAGTTACATCTATTTATCCCACTCACGAATCATACGCGTGATGCAGTCAAATATAAATTTAAGAAATTACCCCGCTCACGGATCATACGTGCGATGCGGTCAAATACAAATTTAACATTAAATCATAACCCTTTCTTGATTATTTTAACAAAATTGAGACAATTCAACTTGAAGCCTTTAAATCCTTGAAAATCCTCAACTTAATTCCATTTGTTACAATTAGCAAATATAATCAATTACGGTGCCCATAAAGTATGGTGTGAACCTAAAACTACCCAGACATAATCAGGAATAGTAGGTACATACGAACTCTCATCACTTCGTACGTACATAGCCCCCACAATTTGTCAAATTATTTAATTATGCCTATAGGGAAATTTCCCTCTTACAAGGTTAGAAAAGAGACTTACCTCGTCTCAAAACCTACTTTCAAGCTCAAGAATACGCTCAAACACTCAAATCTGAGTCGAACAATCCAAAACTATTCAAATAACATAAAAACAAATCAATATAGGTTCAAAAGTTCATATTCTAACTATTAAAGTGATTACCCAACCCAAAAGGCAAGATTCCTAAAATTTATGTAAGGCTCCGGAAAGTTTTATTTTCTAGTAATTTAAGATTTCGTCGTGCCGAGGTCGGCTAATTATTTTATTTTGTGTGCAAATGAGGAATCATGATATAATGGATATCAATTGGATATGTTAGTAAGTTTGGGGGTGGTAATTGCTCCCGTAAATGTGTTATGGAAAAGTTTGTAGGTATAAGAGGCCACATTGAAGGCCGAGAGTGTTGTGGAAATAAAATATTTTTTCTTGATTGTATAGCAGTTGGTTTTGTTTTGGAAGTTACCTTCTAGGTGTTATGATATAAAAATGTGCAGTCCATGTTCAGGTGTCATTATGATAATGAGTTTTTGTGATGTTGGGAATTAGTGTTATGAATATATACATTATGGTACTTTGTCGAGTTGTGGATGTTTTTTTAGGATGGTTTTGGTGGTTCTCTGACAGGTTGATAGTCCTAGTTACAAAGGAAACTCTAGCGAAATATTTTGGAAACTTAAGGAGTTAGCTAAATTCGGGGTTGTTGATATATTTCATGATGTGAACAAGCTAAAGTTACAAAAGGATGGCTAATGAATGAACCTCGTTCCTTATTCGAGGACGAATGATCCTAAGGGGGGGACAATGTAAGGCCCCTGAATTTTTTTTTCTAGTAATTTAAGATTTGGTCTTGCCAAAGTAGACTAATTATTTTATTTTATGTGCAAATGAGGATTCATGATATAATGGATATCAATTGGATATGTTAATAATATTATAAGTCATATTAAAAGTGAATTGGGGTCTAAGGAAAGGCTTAAGTCTGAGCCAAGTTGGAAAATTTCGTAATAGACTAAAGTTGTAAATAAGTGCGCACAATACCTCACTTTGGATGATCATATATCCAGTTATATAAGGAGTTGTGTGATGCACAACCTATCAAATTAAAGCACTTTGAGTCCAGTTTCCTACGCATCAACCCGTTTGTGATTTGGAGGTGCATACCAAAGTTTTTACCATTTTACTGGGCATGTTTCACTAGCGCGGCCATTTGCTCGGCCGCGCATATTGCGATGTATTCTGCCTCACTTGCGCGGTTGCGGTAGTAGCAGGCCTCTAAATACACCTAAGGACGAGAAATGATAGAATTGAGTCATTTCTCAAGCCTAGGACATCCTCTCCACCCCCAATTCGACCAAGGCGTCCAATTGCACAACTAAGGTGAGTTTTTAAGTGTGTTTTCATAGTGATTTCACTTCTCAATCACTAGTTACAACATGATTTTGATTGGATTTCAGATGATTTCTTCAAAATCTCAAGAACACCCCAAAGTTGTCTTTCAAGATTCTCACTACAAAAGGTATGTCTATCATCTCTAACTACTCTATGGTGATTATTTATGTATGATATATACATTATAACTCATGGGATGATGATTGACATCCATAAGTGCCTAACCTAGGTTGTGTTGGTTGTAGAGATTGTGAAATGGGTTAATTAAGGAGGTTGATGGTTGGGTATGAATGAATGGTCATACATATGTTGTTGGAAGTTATAAATTGGTTAGGAATGATGGTGGAATGAGTTGTTGGTTAATGGTGATAGTTGGATGAACCAATACTATAGTTATGAGGTGTAAATATCTATACGTACAAGGTGTTTGATAATATGCCTAAATATCTTAAGTTATGGAATTTATTACTAATATTGGCCCTATTGAATGTTGTATTGTAGAATGATGTTGCTTAAGTGTATTACATCATTGTAGTATTATTAAGGGGCAAATTTCAGGTGTGTATGGCTAAACCCCGTCTTTTAGAAATTGAGCTTTATCGATGTTTGTGTGAATAGGGTAATATTAAAGTTGAATTATTGCATCGATTGTTATTTTACATGAGTTGGTGTTGTAACCTTATATGCATGAAAGATGTGTCTTAACATGATTAACGTGCTATCTTGATAATTTGAAAGGGGCAAAAGATATGAATTATATATTGAAATGCTAAGACCTTATATCGAGATTGGATCTACATATATTATGACAAACTATATGAAATCCTTTATGTATAAAGATATTTGAAATAAATTGAATGACTTTGGGAAATAGAGTATGGCCAATGTACCGAGAACGTGAATTATAATTGTACATGGTGATGCCTATGAAATGAGAAAATATAAAATCGATTATGAAATGAGCCTCGACTCTGCTTTCCATAAATGACTTCAATAATAAAGTGCCCTAGTGTCCTTGTACATAATTTATGACATAAGTGGTTGTTCAAGATAATGTTTTACCTTATAAGTACATCCAATGTGATCCGAGTTGTTACATACTTCGATGTTGAAATTGTACATTGTCATGATTGGAAATGGGGTAATTTAAGAACAATTGATGTAATTGCTTTCCTATACCTTTGATGTGTGTTTTTGTTGTAGTTTGGTGTGTCCCCTCTTTTTTTGAAGAATTTGCTGTGTTTAAAGTTCCATTGTTAATAAACTTGAGGTGTATGATTTCTGAAATATTGTATATACCGATGATTCATGGTTCCTCTCATGCGTACTTCACATCTTGAATTGAATGTCTTGTTGTTGAAACTGATATTGATGTGAAATATATACAAATGATGTGAAATGTGGGAAAGAAGAGATTGAGATATGAAATGTGGCCTAGTGCCAAGTATGATGTGATAATCGTGTCTCCAAGTGCCTATGAATTGATATATGTGAAAAAAAGATTGAAATGAGATGATTAATGTAAACAACGTCATGGTAAGACGGCCTAGCCAATCGGGCCGTGATCGGACACCATGCCACACACTTGGTGGTATTGTGCTGATATCGAATTCCGAAAATTGAGAGTGAGATTGAGATTAAGGTACATATCTCAAATGAGGTGACCTAGCCGATCGGGTCGTGATCGGACTCCGCTCAAGAAAGCAGTGGTATTATGAATGATGATGAACAATATCAAGTGCCCCAAACTAAGTTATGGAAATTATGTAAAAGATTATATGGTTCATTTATTTGATGATGTGGTGATTGTTTAACCCTATGGACGGGCTATGAAAGGCATAGGTGTATAATATGATATGTAAACCCTATGGATGGGTTATGAAATGCAACCTAGAGGTATGGAAATTATGTAAAAGTTATGTGATCCCTTTTTCTGGATAGTGTTGTGATCATTTAAAGTGTTTGATTTGCATTTGTGATTTCTTTATTATTGTATGAAAGTTCTTGCTAACTAGATGGTGTTTAGTTATACATACTAGTGCTATTCTATGGCACTAACGTCTCTTTTGCCAGGGGCGTTGTATCTTTAAATGTATGTAGGTGGTTCCATAGCAGGCAGTGTTGGTCGCAGCCACTGACGCATCTTTCTTTCAGCTAATTTTGTGAGCGGTCTCCCTCGGACATTGAAGAAGTTTGATTCGATTTGGGTGATAGTGGACAAGCTGACCAAGTCCGCATAATTCATTTCGGTATGTACTACCTATTCTTCGGAGCGGCTGGCAGGGATCTTTGTCCGATTGCATGGGGTTCCAGTGTCTATTATCTCAGAGTGGGGTACTCAGTTCACTTCTCAGTTCTGGAGGACATTTCAGCGAGAGTTGGGTACACAGGTAGAGTTGAGCACAACATTTCATCCTCAGACGGACGGACAATTCGAGTGTACAATTCAGATATTGGAGGACATGTTGCGTGCCTGTGTTATTGATTTTGGGGGTTCATGGGATGATTTTTTTTCGCTTGCAGAGTTTGCCTACAACAAAAACTATCAGTCGAACATTCAGATGGCTCCGTGTGAGGCGTTGTACGAGATGCAGTGTAGATCTCCTATTGCATGGTTCGAGCCCAGCGACGCTAGGTTATTGGGGACAAAGATGGCTCAGGAGACCTTAGAGAAGATGAAGCTGATTCAGGAGAGGCTTCGTACAGTATAGTCGCGTCAGAAGAGTGCATACCGGAAGGTTCGGGATGTGTCATATATGGTGGGTAAGAAGGTCTTGTTGAAGGTTCCGCCTATGAAGGGTGTTATGCGGTTTGGAAAGAAAGGGAAGCTGAGTCCGCAGTTTATTGGGTCTTTTGAGATACTTAGGATGATTGGGGAGGTGGATTATGAGCTTGCCTTGCCACCCAGCTTGTCGGACGTGCACCCGGTGTTTCACGTATCTATGATCCGAAAGTATGTTGGGGACCCATCCCATGTTTTGGACTTCAGTACTGTTCAGTTGGATGATGTTTTGACCTATGATGTGGAGCCAGTGGCTATTTTGGGTCGTCAGTTTCGAAAGGTGAGATCAAAGGATATATCTTCGGTAAAGGTGTAGTGGAGAGGTTGGCCCGTGGAGGAGGCTACTTGGGAGACCGAGCGGCAGATGCAGAACAGATATCCTCACCTGTTTATGGATCCAGATTTGTTTCTTGACCCGCTTGAGGGCGAGCATTTATTTTAGTTGGGGAAGATGTGACGACCCGGCCCGCTGTCACGTGAGTTATCACCCTGTTTCCCCTATTTTGGGCTTCCCCATGTTTCACTATCGGCATTTGGTATGTTAGAGTTGAATTGGATTGGTTTTGGTAGGAAATGAGGCACTTAGTCTCTTTAAAGAAGGTTTGTTTTGTAAAAGTCAACCGGATGTTGATTGTTGAGTTAGAGGGCTCGGATGTGATTTCCGATGATTCGATTAGCTTCGGGGGATGATTTGTGACTTAGTAGCATGATCAGAATTGATTTTGGAGGTCCGGTGTAGAATTAGGCTTGAATTGGCGAAGTTAGTATTTTGTCGAATTCCGGTTGATAGGTGAGATTTTGATCCGAGGGTCGGAATGGAATTCCGAGAGTTGCAGTAGCTTCGTTAGGTGAATTTGGATGTGTGTGCAAAATTTTAGGGCATTCAGAGGTGTTTGGTAGGGTTTTTGATCAAATGCATATTTCAGAAGTTTTTGAGAAACTTAGGCTTGGATTCGATGGAAATTGATGATTTCAGCGTTGTTAGATGTGTTTTGATGATTGGAGCAAGTTTGGATGATGTTTTGGAATGGATTCACACTTTTGGTTGAGGTCCCGGGGGCCTCGGGGTGATTTCGGATGGCCAACGGGGTGAATTTTGGACTTGTGTGACTGTTGAAGATTTCTGGTATCTGGTGTTTTTGCTTCAACCGAAATGGACCGCAAAAGCGGTTCCGCTGAAGCGAAGGGGGAACCTCAGAAGCGAAAAGTTGAGTCAAGTGTAGTTCCGCAGAAGCGGACAAATGGACCGCAGAAGTGGTCTCGCTTATGCGAGTAATGGACCGCAGAAGCGGTTATGGGCAAAATGTGAGAAACCACAGAAGCGGAAGAAAATCCGCAGAAGTGGAGTCACAGAAGCGACAATTTGATCGCGGAAGCGAAAAAGCCTGGTCAGGGATATTTAATTCCGTCTTCGCGAAATTTTTGAAGGACTCAACATTTTCGCTTCTGACTTGGAGGTTATTGGGCGATTTTAGAAAGGGAATCAAGGGACTTCGTTGAGGTAAGGAATTCTGAGCCTAAAACATAAATCTAATGTGTTATTACATGAATTAAGGGTGAAAAAAATCAAGGAATTAGAGGTCAAAAATGGATGTTAGGGCTTGAACTTAAAAGAAAGAAAATTTGAGGTTTGAGGGAGCATTTGAGCTCGGATTTTGGTAAATTTGATATGTATAGACTCGTGGCGAGATAAGGAATCCAGTGATGTGAATTTTCTAATTTTTCAAGAAGTGGGCCCGGGCCTCGGGTTTTGCCAATTTCATGATTTTTGATATTTTTCGAGTCTTTTCGATTGGGTTATGTTCCCTTACCCTATTGTAACGTATTCCTTGTGGTTTTGATCAGATTCGATGCACGAGGAGGTCGATTCGAGAGGAAAAGGCATACCGAACAAGACTTTTGGTCGGCTAGAGGTGAGTAATGATAGTAAATGATATCCTGAGGGTTTGAAACCCTGATTAGCGCAACGTAGTGCTGTATTGAGGTGAAATGCGCGCTTAATGGCGAGCGCGGGGTTGTTTACTACTGGGATTGTGACTTGGTCCGTCCCGTTTGATATTTTACTACGTATTTGATTAAGTTGATTTGTTTATCATCATGATTTGGGCGTATTGCCAGGTTTTGGGCTTAAAGCCAATTATTTGAATCCTACATGGATTGTTATCACTATTTCCTCACTATTTTGATACGTTTTTGAACTCAGTCCTAATGATTATACTGTTTTTCAAACTCAGCCGCTTTAAACGAATTTTGAGACTTTAAATGATATTTCACTGATGTTTGGGCTGAGAACTATTATTTTATTGATGCCCAAGGGGCTTATGATATTTTTCTGGACTGCATGAGGCTTTCAGGCCTTGAGCGTGAGGTGAGGAGGCTTTCAGGCCTCGAGTGGTATGTGAGGAGGCTTTCAGGCCTCGAGTGTAATGTGAGCAGGCTTTCAGGCCTTGATTTATTACCCATGAGGTGGCTTGATATTGCGCTTGGGCCGTAAGGGCCCCCTCCCGGAGTCTGTACACCCACAGTGAGCGCGGGTACCCATGTGATGTGATACTGAGCCCGAGGTACTGATGCTGATCTGAGTGATGTGATACTAAGCCCAAGGGGCAAATACTATTTCTGAGCGATTGATACTGGGCCCGTGGGGCAGATTTCTATTCACTATCTATTTGATATCTTACCTGATTTACTGGTTTTACTTTAAAAAGGGAATTTCACTTTTATAATGTTATGTTCTACGGATTTACTGCTTTTACTGCCTGATATAGAACTGCCTTGTGATGTTATATGCTTTCTTATTTTCAGATATTATTTATTATTTTTACTCATTGGGTCGTAGTACTCACATTACTCGCTGCACCACGTGTGCAGATACATGAATTGTGGAGTCTACCCCTGAGCACTAATTCTTCCCAGATCAGGAGGCTAGTTAGAGTGACGAGGTAGTTGTCAACGTCCGCAACCCTTTTCTCTCCTATTTCATATTTTTGGATTTTCCTTCGGACAGTTGTATCGGACTTTACATTTCGTAGACTTAAATTCAAACTCTATAGTAGCTCATGACTTGTGACACCCCGATTTCGGGCTATGTCAGGATGTTTTTCCTGTTTTATCACTTTTCTTCCATGTTTATGATAATTTAGTTATGTTTTAGATTTAATCATGCAAAGTAACTGCTAAAGAGGTGTTGATGTTCTGTTGGCTGGCCTTGTCTTCACGAGAGGTGCTATCACGACTGGGTTTGGGAATTCGGCTGTGACACTCACTGAACCTGCCTGGCGCTATTTCCCCAACAAGAACACGAGTGGGGTTTCGCAAACGCGAAGGCCTAGGCTCAAAAGGCTTCGCGAATACGTGAGACTTACCGCGAAAGTGAAGGGCAACTTTCCCACTGCCCTATATCCTTCTTCGCGAACGTGATGGCCCTCTCGCATTCGCGAACAAGGAAACCAGAACTAGAAATTTCTGATTTCTCAAATTTAGCTCCGGGCAGTCCAAAAAACACCCGACCCCTCGGGACCGCGTACAAAGGCACCAACAATTCTGTAAACATGTTACGGACCTTCTCAAACTCTCGAAATGCGAAAATCAACAATGAAACCCGGATTCACAACCCAAAAACAAAATTTAATCAATCTTTGAACTTCAAGTTTTCCAAATTCTCTGAATGCGCCAAATCATACCGACCACTCGGACTGACACCAAATTTTACAAGCAAGTCTTAAATGAAATTATGGAACTGTTCCAGATCTAAAAATTTAATTCGAAAATCGATATCTCTAAAACTCGCTCCAGACAAAATTTTGAAGAACTTCAAAATCCTTCAAGAACCAACTTTCACTATTAGGCGCCAAAATTCCTATGGGTCATCCAAAATCCGATCCAAACTTATGTCCAGGTCCGAAATCATCATACGGACCTACTGGAACCGTCAAATCCTGAGTTCAAGGTAGTTATACAAAATATTGACCAAAGTCAAATTTGGCCTTTTAAGCCAACCTTAAGGAACCAAGTATTTCGATTTCATCCCAAACTCTTTCAAATCCCGAACTAACCATCCCCGCAAGTAATAAATTAGTAAACGCAAGTATGAAAAGTTTTATTTTAGTGGAATAGGGGATTAGAAAGAAAAACGACCGGTCGGATCATTACAGTGAATTATGTGTCATTTTATTAACTTGTTGAAACTTAAAAATAAATGATGCTAGAGAATCATATTTAAATTGTGAATTATATTTTTATATAAATTCTCTTTCAAATAGAAAGTATATTATAGCACACATCAAAATAGATTTTATTTTTAACATCTTTTAAAAACCAAAATCCCATATTAATTATGTCTTTTGTTCCGAATTAATTAAGTTGTACATGTAGTAAAATTGCATCCCTCCCCTTTAAATTAAAAACTAGACAAGATATAACACAACTCCGTAAAGAGTTGATGCAAATATAAGATGGAATCCAACGCAAACATACTAATATAGTCAATCACACACAAATAACATTAAAGCTGAAAGCTCTAGGTTTGACCGATTATGAAAGGGGTCACATGGAGGTGATCGACACTCTTCCCTTTGCAAATATGCAACTTAAGGATTTAAAAATTAAGGGACTGTCACCCTTGGGATTTCAAATTATCCATTGTGAGTACTCCTTACACATAATTCAACCCGGTATAACAAAGACGAGTGCAAATAATAAAAAACAATGTGCGAGAAAAAATAAAACATGGGATGTGCAACTAAACAAAAGAAAATTATGCACTGAAACAAATTTATATGCAGAGAAGCAATTTGTACTAAGAAACTGATAGATAATTCAGCTACGTAAAAAGAAGAATGATTGTTTCCATAAACTGAACATCACCCCACCGGCCATCGATGAGCAATTTCAACAACCTTGTTTCACAAGAGGATATATGCTTAGAGAGTTGATTGCTCATATGGTTGCTCGCTTTCAGCTAATTGGTTGTAATGACCTGTCACGATCCCAGTTCGCCCTCCATGAATATGTCGTGACGGCACCTAAACTCTACGACTAGGTAAGCCTAACAATGCGGAAACAAATCGAAAATTAGGGAAATATAACTTAAAAACCAAAATTGAATACAGAAGAAACGAAATGTAAAATGCCACTCTGCATATACTGTCACACCTCCTTTTTTACCGAATTACTACACTCCGGGAAGGGATATAATAAAAGGAAGGAGTTTTTCCAATTAAAGGACAGTCGGAACGGGATTTATTTATTTAAATTCAGAGTCGCCACTTGGGAGATTAATGGTGTCCAAGTCACCAATTGAATCCCGAACCGAGGAAATATGACTCTGTTAACAGTCTGCGAACTAGAAATCCGGATAAGGAATCCTGTTAATCCGTGAGAAGGTGTTAGGCACTCCCGAAGTCCGTGGTTCTAGCACGGTCGCTCAACTGCTGTATTTGTTTTTATCTTATTTCTATATATATTTATTTTAATGTGCATTTATTGATATTCCGCATTATTATTTAATTTTTACAAGAATTGCAACGTCGTGAAAATATATTTCGGACCATACCGTACCAGTACGCCTGTGCCCTTTAACACATTTCGACTTCGTTGAGATTTAGATTTGGGTCACATAAATTTACACCCGTACTTGAGAAAGTATATTATTATAAATCGCGCCTAAAGCATCTACGCGTTGATTAACTTAAGGAAAGACTGTGGAATTATTTCAACAGTCCTTCCAATTTCTAATGTTTTATCAGTCATTATCGAGGGCCCCACAATTGTGTATTTTGTTTTAGCGAGGCTCATCTCATTTATATTATTAAAGGCCAAGCCTAAATATGACTACCGTTCTTCTATTTAATTTTTTGTCTCTACAAGCCAATTAATCTACTACGATAAATTTGCATATTGAAATCAAAAT
>MU723488.1:31037-47984 GCA_026770625.1 Nicotiana glauca
ACTAGCTGCAGGTCGCCTCGCAATTTGCAGCTCACCTAGTCCCTGAATCGTCCGTGCTGCTGCGCCCAGTAGGCCGCTAATATATCATGAACCTGTGCAACAAAAATGCACAGAAGTGTAGTATGAGTACGTAATGAACGTGTACTCAGTGAGTGTCTCGCCTAATCCCGAAGGGGTAGAGACGAGATGGTCAACTTTGACACACTCTAGTGATCCAAATGATCATTTATCTTCATTACACATATTATTCCGTGGATTTATTCTTTATTGACATGATTCTAATCAAATAGAGGAAACAAATAAACATATAGTTCTTTCATAGGAAAATTTCCCAAATTTCTCCTTAAAACAAAATCCAGATATGTTTAATCCACAAAAGGGCAACAATAACTTAATCAAGTTCAGGCAGCAACACAGGCATGCACAAATCATACTGAGGCGACGGCCGGATCCAACAGAAACAAATCTGCACTTGCCGAGGGTCGATGGCGCGCCAATAGATGCATCTATTAATCTGCCGAGGCGTTCGACCCGTACCAAAATAAACACACCAGACAGATAAACAGTCAGGAAGTCAACATGGAGCAAATATCCAGGAAGAAGTCAATTTTCTTTTATTAATTTGAGAAAAACGAAGATTGAGTCTTTAGAAAATCTAAATTATTAATTTGATGTAATTTATTATCCCGCTCGCGAATCATCCATGCGACGCGGAACACATAATATACGTGCTTAGATGGCCAATTAGAATTTTATCGAGGAATAATTATCCAAATAGGCAAATTCTCTGTTTAACTAATTAAGAATGATGTTTAATCTCTTTTAAATTTGTTTACTAATCAAAGGTGGTTTAAACAATTCAAGTCATTAATGAGTCCATAATTTATTCAAGTATAGCATGCTTTCTGGGTCATAATCTACCCGGACAATAGCATAATAGTAGCTACGCACGGACTCTCGTCACCTCGTGCATACGTAGCCCCCACAAATAGGAGCACTTAATCATTCACTTCACCTATGGGGTAAGTTCCGCCTCACAGAATTAGAAAGGAGACTCACCTCGCTCTGAAGACTCGAAATCGGCATTCTACATCCTCCCGAAGGCATGAACCAACGCACAATGCACCCAAGCTAGCCAATTAACGACAAACTAATGAGAATATACTGAAATACTTGTTAACAATTCAAATTATACGAATTCCCAACTTCGATTAGCGAAATGACCAAAATGCCCTCGGGCCCACGTGCCCGGAATCCAAATTTTCTCGAAGGTAAAAGTTACCCATGACCTTAGGAATTCAAATATATGATTTTCTCCTAATTCCATAGTCAAAATCTTGGCTAAAATCCAAGTCTTATAATTTTAAGGTTTTTCCACCAAAACCCAATATTTACACTAATTTTCATGCTTAATCTCATACATAATCAATGTATTTAGCTTAGAATAAGTGGGAATAACTTACCTTAACATTGATGGCAAAAACCCTCCTTGAAGCTCTCCAAAAATCGCCCTATGAAGTGAGAAAATGAGCAAAAATGACATTGAGCCCGAATAAATGAAGGCAACTGCCTTCAGTGGTTTCCGCGTATGCGGTTCCGCTTTTGAGAATTCTTGGCCGCTTTTGCGGTTCCCGTCCATGCCCAGGACTTCCGCTTTTGCGATGCCTTTTCCGCTTCCGCGGTCCCGCTTCTGCGGACCTCTTGCCGCTTATGCGATTCGAAACGACCCCAGGCTTTTCGCTTCTGCGGTCATACCTACCGCTTCAGCGGATCAAGGGCCGCTTCTGCGGCTACCTGGGCCTGCCTCCCATTCCGCTTCTGCGAGATACAGACCGCATCTGCGGTCCAAGAACCACAGATGCAGTTATGACAGAAGCAGCACACTCAGCCCTTCGAAAAATAAAATTTTTGATTCGTTAACCACCCGGAATCCACCCGAGGCCCCCGGGACCCTAACCAAACATACCAACCAATCCCAAAATACATTCCGGACTTGCTCGAGGCTTCAAATTGCATCCAACAATGCTAAAATCACGAATTATACCCCAAATCCCAGTTTATAAACTTTAAAATTTCTAACTTCTATTTCTGATGTTTAAACCCATTAAAACACGTCCGATTGACTTCAAATTTTGCACACAAGTCATATTTTATATTACGGACCTGCTCCAACTTCCAGAATTTGATTCCGACCCCGATATCAAAAATTCAACTCCCCAGTCAAACTCTCCAAAAACCTTCAACTTTATATCTTTAGGAAAATGGCTTCTAAATGGCCTACGGACCTCCGAATTCACATCCGATTGCGCCCCCAACTCGAGAATCACTATACGGAGCTATTTACAGTCTCGTATTTCCATACGGACGTTGATAACACCGATATGCACTTCAAACCAAACTTATGAAATTTCTTCTAAAATGCTAACTTCCACAACATGCGCCAAAATGCTCCAGGGTTATCCAAAACCCGATCCGGGCATACACCCAAGTCCCAAATCATCATACGAACCTGTTGGAACCTTCAGATCCCGATTCCGAGGTCGTTTATTTGAAATTCCAATCCTAGTTCATTCTTTCAACTTTAAGCTTTCGAAAATAGAATTCTCTTCCCAAATCAACTCTGGACTTCATGAAATTTAATTTCGACCACGCGTACAAGTCATAATACCTGAAATGAAGCTGTTCATGGCCTCTGACTGTTGAACGGAGTGCTGGTACTCAAAACGACAGGTCGGGTCGTTACATTCTCTCCCACTTAAATATACGTTCGTCCTCGAACGTGCTGAGAAATGTACTAGAGTGGACTGAAATCACTGCTTAGCACCTCACGCACCTTCCAGTGCTACCAAAAACTTAGCTAAGCACATAAGCTCGATAAATGAAGAAGATATTTTCTCTTATTCAAGTAATTAAGCTTTAGAGCCCAATTCCAACATCCGAAATCCTATGCTGGTCCTGTTTCCCATATACAATCACCATATCAATCAGTACACGCCGTACTCAAACATAACGGCACAACCTCGCAGAATTCTTACTTTGCAACACTAAATCCACAGGACAACATTAATACTCTCTGATCAACTTAGCCAAAATTCTACTGATCCGATGCTCCCTTTGCACCCCATGACATATACAGGTCTTACTCTAACCTTTACCATATCGCCACGACGGACAAGATGTACCGACGTTCATAATCAATCGCCGAGTCAACAAAACATTAGGCCTACATCCTGACAAGGCCTTATCCTCATTCTGAACCCAATAATGGTCTTATCTCCATAATATACCTCATATAACTGGATTGCACCGAATCCTAGATCAAGGGATCTCGTCTCATCCGATATAACTGCTCAGGCAATAAGCCACCCCAGAGATCATTAAAATCTCATATGATGCTACTGTGCACCAATAGGCCACCAATCCGAACACAACACAAACAAGAAATCGAATTCTGGAAGGAATCATCTAAACCCCGCACTAATACGGACTTTTCCTAGAAAGATAGGAAGCGAAATACATAAAGCAATAGCATATAGAGAACTAGTCTCGACATCACAATGTTGCGGCGCGCAAATCGATCCAAATAACATACCCATGGCGGCGTGCCATCCGATCCATAAATAGATCTCACAAAAGGAGATTGCATTTTGAGCCAAATCTGCTCATTACAACAAAAACATCGAATTTCGATCGCAAGCATATTAAGTGCATAATACCATCCCTGAGGAAACACATAGCTCTATAGGCTACGAAACTCAAGCACAACTGAGGTGCGATATACAACATAAATCTCAAAGCCATCCTGCTCATACACATCATTTCTATGCTGATTCTCAACATGTAAGCAATTTTCTAAAGCCGTCTCATGATTCATACGGTGCAATACATCATTACCTGAAATAGCTGATGACAAAATAACACCCTGACCGTTCCTCCATAGGGAACGCTCACTCAAACGAACAAAACGGGCCGGTATAAAGCCCTATTCACATATATACATCAATACATCGATCTAAAACCGATTTCTGATTGCACCAATCTTGGCGAATAACCTTTCAAAGGTTCATAGTAACTCTCTTTTCCTCATGACACATAAGAACAACCGTCATAACCAGAGCAACCTCCCCAGTTCATAACCCAATAAACAAAGTGCCCTCGAGGCACAGTTTCTCAAACAAATGTTATTGCCATAATTCTCATACTTGCTTAATTTTTTAGTCAATCAGGTGACTACATGCCACACTTACACAATCTTCCCGTGTCATACGCTCCCACAATCTTCTGAAATAAATATCGAGTCTGCTCATTCCAACCATCGGTCGCACTAACGCTGAAAAGCGTTCAAGGATCCCTATCCAGGATACAAAGCCTTTCTTATAAAACATCGATCTCCGATGACTCTGAAGCCAATACCAATTTACTCTAATCATTCCACCCTTTCCTTGCTCATCCGAGCCTGTGACATCATAGTCACTACTAAGCTGTAACCTTGATCCTCGTTTCAAATTCCATACCTCTCAATGCACCCAACGTGCCGATATACGATAGACACAATTTCTATCACAACCCTGGAACCACTGACTTCATCATATAAGACTTTTAATTTAACTCACTTTAGGAGAATCATAGCAACACCTAGGTAACTTCCCATAACTGTAGGATATGCAATTCTGCAAGTAGTTATCCAAGCCACCATAACCCTTCCCAGAATCTGCTTCTACACAACGAGCCTTAGAAATAGAAGGCTTTTGAGTAACATCAATTGCGACGGCTGACAAGCCTGATACGCACCGTCACAAATCATACACACAACATGATCAGGCTGAATGAACTGATCGCAGGTCCCAACATGCCAAATTCAACTATGGCTAATCAATCCTTTTCTTTCTAGTTTATCCTTGAGTACTTTGGAAATAGTATCAATTCTCTTCAACACATAACACGCTCCATCTACACTCATTTCGAGTGATCTTGAACCACGAGACCATGTTGTCTCAACCCTTACAAACCATTTCGTACTTCCCAATTGCTACATCACAAGCCAACCATCACAGGATATTTTGTGCAACTTTTCATAAGCATGCTTTTCAAGCTTGATCCTTCATTGTACCTATAAACTCGATATCATTAGGCACCACACTTTACCTCTTAAATTCACTAAAACCATTACTAAGAGCCATCTGCTCTGACTTGGTCCCGAATATAATCGGCTACATAGATCTCATAACGCAGGAGTACCCTCTCGACGAGGAACCTAGCAGAATTACTCCCTTTAAAACCCGTCTCCATACAAGGAATAAATCCCGAATTCTTACCCAAGTTCGAACATGAGCCCATAAGGCCAATCATAGCACATCCTTAACAATTTCTCTGCCCAAATTACTACTTATGATATTTTTCCGTAGCTGAGATAATCCCCTCAGTATGCTATTATCAAGAAACTTCGCAAGCAGCTAACCATGCAACCCAAATCATAAGCGGTGGGACTCTCCCGCTTAGCTTGAAGCCAGTATTACAATACTCTGGAGTTCACCATTCTCAATTTTTTCTACTGACATAACCTTGAGCAATCATCTTCCGCAAATTCTCGGAATTCTCATGCAAATCTCCACCTTTCATATTCAGAATCATCTTCCACCTTCGCACCAACAATCGCTGGCATTCTTGATATCTTACCGTAGAAGCTCAATTTGATACTCTAAATCATTAGCAACATTCATGCGACAATTCCCCTTGCTGCATACGCAATAGAACTCTTCGCAGGAGTCTTGCCAACCACGTGACTGCTACCCTGCTAACCGGAATAAACCACCTGTCGAAATCACTCCCCGACAGCTTCCAACGCTGCTGCATGGGGTACCATCACTACGACACCAATAATCCATCCTGAGTTCAAGCTCACTCTCCAGCTGTACGAGTCCATTCATCCCTCGTGGACATCCATTAAATGTGCGACAACCTCCCTTTGCTTCAAAGTCGCTCTGCGTCTTTCTTCACTTCAAGCAGCTCCCTTCCGTCATATACAATATCCTGCCGCACAACAACACTATGATTCGAGTTATTCTACCGACTTCCATTTCTTGTCACCAAAATTCCCGCTTTAAATTAGATCTGAAAGTGCCCATAACCAAGTACCGATATTCTCAAGTCGTTCCGGACTCCCTTAATATGCATAGTTTTCTCATTACCAAGCCTCTACGCAGCCCCGCTACTCTCCCACTTTGGGCAAACTCACTTTTTCAATCAACTACTCGGCCTGCTCTTCCTCGGCTTGACCCTCTAGAAGTTTAAAACTCCGCTGGACACTTCCCACATGCCTTTTTCATCTCTTGTTGCTAAGTCATCACCTTAATAAAACTCATCTTTATAGAACATGAATCCACAATTTGCTATTAATCCCAAGCCTCTCGGAAAGTTGTCTTTATCAAATCACAGCATTTGCAGTTCTGATTCAGTCCGAAACTACGGCATCCCTCGGTATCTGATAGTTGCATTTCCAATGCCATTTCATAATATCTTGCCCCAAGGGCTGGTCATAAAAGATCATAACACCGACAAACTTAATACGTCCAATTAAGACAACAACACCCTAAAAGAGGAGAGAACTCCTTCACGCTTGCAATTACCACGCTTCATTACTTTCACTGGTCCACATCTCACCGTCCTTGGTTCGATCGACTTTCCCTTGTCGGGAATAAAATACTGAGTCCCTTGATTACACGCTGAATAAACGTCCCTTCAATTCATTTACTGCCTCAAAAAATGGGCAACATCCTACCATTACAACAACGCTGCGGAAATAACTGCTCATGAGCATCATGGAAATCTGTGCCTAGCCTCAAGGCTGTTAGAAGTTCTGCTATGGAGCTAAAACAATGGAATATCCCTCCGAAATGCGACTATAATTGTCCAATTAACTATACCGGGTAAATCATCCCGCACCGCACTCGTAGTGCCATTACAATACTTCAAATTTTGATTTATAACAAGCACTCGCGTCGCGCAAGATTGAGTGGAAAGGAATCAGAGGCATAAGCCTCAAAGGAATCGAACCGCACAACAAGGAAATAAAGAAGTGAAGTACTCCTAATAGTCCTGCAGCCTCCCAATGATAAGTACAGACGTCTCTGTACCGATCCGCGAGACTCTACTAGACTTGCTCATGACTCGTGAGACCGACGGGAACCTAGTGCTCTGATACCATGTTGTCACGACCCAAAATCCACTAAGGGTAGTGGTGGCGCCGGACACTGCTGTCAGGCCAGCCAATTAGATTACCGATTTAAAAATCCCTTTTAAATACATAAAATTCCAAAATTTTCCTTCCATTTTCACAAATAAAAAGGGTTTTGCTTCAATTCAAATTAACAATAACAGTTAAATCAAACTTTTCGAAAACCATCCTAGGACCCGGTGTCACAAGTGCATGAGCGACTACTGATAATGAAATAAAATACAACCTCTGTCCGGAATACAATGGACAGGAAATAAAAAATCAAAGTACATAAAGGAACTATACTAGCTGCAGGTCGCCTCGCAATTTGCAGCTCACCTAGTCCCTGAATCGTCCGTGCTGCTGCGCCCAGTAGGCTGCTAATATATCATGAACCTGTGCAACAAAAATGCACAAAATTGTAGTATGAGTACTTAATCAACGTGCACTCAGTGAGTATCCCGCCTAATCCCGAAGGGGTAGAGACGAGATGGGCAACTTTGACACACTCTAGTGGTCCAAATGATCATTTATCTTCATTACACATATTATTCCGTAGATTTATTCTTTATTGACATGATTCTAATCAAATAGAGGAAATAAATAAGCACATAGTTCTTTCATAGGAAAATTTCCCAAATTTCTCCTTAAACAAAATCCAAATATGTTTACGCCACAAAAGGGCAACAATAACTTAATCAAGTTCAGGCAGCAACACAGGCATGCGCAAATTATACCGAGGCGACGGCCCGATCCAACAGAAATAAATGTGCACTTGCCGAGGGTCGACAATGTGCCTATAGATGCATCTATTCATCTGCCGAGGCGTTCGGCCCGTTCCAAAATAAACACACCAGACAGATAAACGGTCAGGAAGTCAATATGGAGCAAATATCCAGGAAGAAGTCAATTCTCTTTTATTAATTTGAGAAAAATGAAGCTTAAGTATTTAGAAAATCCAAATTATTAATTTGATGTGATTTATTACCCCGCTCGAGAATCATCCATGCGACGCAGTACACATAATATACGTGCTCAGATAGCCAATTAGAATTTTATCGAGGAATAATTATCCAAATAGACAAATTTTCTGTTTAACTAATCAGGAATGATGTTTAATCTCTTTTAAATTTGTTTACTAATCAAAGTTAGTTTAAACAATTCAAGTCATTAATGAGTCCATAATTTATTCAAGTATAGCATGCTTTCTAGGTCCTAATCTACCCGGACAATAGCATAATAGTAGCTACGCACGGACTCTCGTCACCTAGTGCATACGTTGCCCCCACAAATAGGAGCACTTAATCATTCACTTCACCTATGGGGTAAGTTCCCCCTCACAGAATTAGAAAGGAGACTCACCTCACTCCGAAGACTCGAAATCGGCATTCTACATCCTCCCGAAGGCTTGAACAAACGCACAATGCACCCAAACTGGCCAATTAACGACAAACTAATGAGAATATACTCAAATACTTGTTAACAATTCAAATTATACGAATTCCCAACTTCGTTTAGTGAAATGACCAAAATGCCTTCGGGCCCACGTGCCTGAAATCCAAATTTTCTGGAAGGTAAAGTTACCCATGACCTTAGGAATTCAAATATATGACTTTCTCCTAATTCCATATCCAAAATCGTGGCTAAAATCCAAGTTTTATAATTTTCTTGGTTTTTCCACCAAAACCCAATATTTACACTAATTTCCATGCTTAATCTTATACATAATCAATGTATTTAGCTTAGAATAAGTGGGAACAACTTACCTTAACATTGATGGCGAAACCCCTCCTTGAAGCTCTCTAAAAATCGCCTCATGAAGTGACAAAATGAGCAAAAATGACATTGAGCCCGAATAAATGAAGGCCACTGCCTTCAGTGGTTTCCGCATATGCGGTTCCACTTTTGCAAATTCTTGGCCGCTTTTGCGGTTCCCATCCATGCCCAGGACTTCCGGTTTTGTGATGCCTTTCCCGCTTCCGCGGTCCCGCTTCTGCGATTCCAAACGAACCCAGGCTTTTTGCTTCTGCGGTCATACCTCCCGCTTCTGCGGTCATACATCAGCGGATCAAGGGCCGCTTCTGTGACTACCTGGGCCTGCCTCCCATTCCGCTTCTGCGAGATAAAGACCGCATCTGCGGTCTTGCTTCTGCGGTCCAAGAATCGCTGATGCGGTTATGACAGAAGCAGCACACTCAGCCCTTCCAAAAATCAAATTTTTGATCAGTTAACCACCCGGAATCCACCCGAGGCCCCCGGGACCCAACCAAACATACCAACCAATCCCAAAACACATTCCGGACTTGCTCGAGTCTTCAAATTACATAAAACAACGCTAAAATCACGAATTACACCCCAAATCCAAGTTTATGAACTTTAAAATTTCTAACTTCTATTTCTGATGTTTAAACCCATCAAAACACGTCCGATTGACTTCAAATTTTGCACACAAGTCATATTTGATATTACGGACCTGCTCCAACTTCTAGAATTGGATTCTGACCCCGATATCAAAAAGTCAACTCCCCGGTCAAACTCTCCAAAAACCTTCAACTTTCTATCTTTAGCCAAATGGCTTCTAAATGGCCTACGGACCTCCGAATTCAGTTTCGATCGCGCCCCCAACTCCAGAATCACTATACGGAGTAATTCACAGTCTCAGAATTCCAAACGGACGTTGATAACACTGATATGCACTTCAAACCAAACTTATGAAATTTCTTTTAAAATGCTAACTTCCACAACGTGCGCCAAAATGCTCCAGGGTTATCCAAAACCCGATCCGGGCATACGCCCAAGTCCGAAATCATCATACGAACCTGCTGGAACCTTCAGATACCGAATCTGAGGTCGTTTACTTGAAATTCCAATCCTAGATCATTCTTTCAACTTTAAGCTTTCGAAATGAGAATTCTCTTCCCAAATCAACTCTGGACTTCACGAAATTTAATTCCGACCATGCGTACAAGTCATAATACCTGAAATAAAGCTGTTCATGGCCTCGGAGTGCTGAAAGGAGCGCTGGTACTCAAAACGACCGGTCGGGTCGTTACACTTTACATACTTAAACTGATTTTTATGGTTTTTCTGATCTCGGACAGATTTGGGCCTTAATGGATTGACTCAAAACCATCAACTTCAACACCTTTTGGGCTTCAAAAATAAGCCCCAATATAGTCCAGCACTTGTATTAACAGAATACTGATTATTATGATTTAAAACATCTATTGACAATGTTTTTTTATTATCATTTTTGCAGGAAATTAACAAGGGAAATAACTAGGTTTAAATCACAACAAGACATTGATTCAAATTGACATATTTTGACCAAAATTTCTGATGAACTAACGTTTAACTAAAAATCTGATTTTTGTCACGTCAATAATTCTAAAGAAGCAAAGTCGAATTAAACCTGTTGTAATCTATGCTTCCATTCTAATCTAATTATAAACTAGAGTTAACCTAACAAAATAGGACTAAGCTAAATAAATAACAAAACACAAATCCAAAAAAACTAGTTAACTAGCTATTACAGTCTAGGGTTTCAGCAGTAGTTATTCTAATTATAGGTCATAATAAAACTAAGCTAAGATTGAAACTAAAATGTTCAATTAATCTTGACTTTGACCTTTCAATTAAGCATAATACAAAAAATTTAAATGAATACAACTACTAATACTTTGAACTTCACAGCAATAACAGGAATTCACGCAACTGTTCCAACTGCAGCTTCAACATTTATTTTCAGATCAGAATTTACATAAACTCTTTAGTTCAGAGATGAACAGAAGAAGTACCTGGATAATTGAAGGAAATAAATGAGAATTCTAAACCACAGCAACAGAAATAGGATTAGCAATAGAAACTCAACAGCAATTAACCACAGCCTCAATCAACACCAGATTAATTCTCAAATACAAGGGATCCATCAGAGAAACCAGTGAAGATAACCACAACAACTTAACTTAATCAGAAAAACCAGTAGAAAACCACAGTGAGCATGAATTGATCAGAAAAAACCAACAGATCAACCACAACAAACACCAGTTGATCAGTAAACCAGTAGGATTTCTATGGTTTTTGCGAGAATTGAAATCGAAATTGGGATCTTCTTGGGTTTCAGAAGTTTCTAGGGTTTTTCTAAACTTGTAGGGTGCAAAAGAATGCTGAAATGAGACCCAAGGGGGTCTATTTATAGATTTCAAAATGGAGGGAAAACCAAACTTTGCTAATTTCAAAATAGTCCTTCTTTTATTTCAATTTCACCCTTATTGTTTATTAATTAGTCAATTACTAACCTGTATTTAGGGAGAATTACCCTTATTTCCCTATCTAGAACATTCTATCTTGGTACATTTCCCATCTTACCCCCACTTCTCTAGAAAATCTACCCTTTTAACCTTTTCTTATGCCCCAAATTACCCTTACTCCCCTAGGTTTATTACAATTAAGCCATTTTATGTTCCCAAGTCTGCCCCTACTGCTTAAGATTTATTACAATTAACTATTTTGATGTTTCCAATTCTGCCCTCACTCCCTTAGGTTTATTACATTTAAACCATTTTAGTATTCCCAAATCACCCATGATTCCTAATTGTATTTACTAATAGCCCTACCGCTTTTACCCATTTAACATTGAATTTGACTATTATTTACAAAAC
Organism: Nicotiana glauca; assembly: GCA_026770625.1. Lineage (NCBI taxonomy): Eukaryota > Viridiplantae > Streptophyta > Magnoliopsida > Solanales > Solanaceae > Nicotiana > Nicotiana glauca. The sequence continues at coordinate 42,912 of MU723488.1, forward strand.
CAACCTAATACTGATTTTCAGAGTTAACTACTGATTATTTTATCAAATGAAAAAATAAGCTAATTATTAACCAGCTATAACCAATCGCATAGTTATTGTCAATCTAGTCCAAAGCTTACAAATATCAAAATTAACAAAACAAAACAATTAGCAAAATTAACCAATTTCACAAACATATGAAACAAACAGCAGAAATAATTTAAAAGTCTAATCAGGATCTATTTTTAAAAAACATAAAACTAATGTCAACAATTAACAACATAAAACTATCGAAGATTATTAAACATTTTTTATGTATTTTTTTATTATATTTGTTATTTTCAGTTTCAAAACAGTATCAATCCTCAAGCGGGCAAGAGAAATAACTAGATATCTACCCAAGAATCAAGAATCACACATGCATAAGAAAATCAAAAGGAAAAAAATACTTAGCTTTTTCGTTATTTTCTACAGTCTTTCCTCTTCTTCTTTTCTTCCTCTTTTTCCTTAAAGATACGACCCCGGCGTTTATGAGGCCTTTTATGGCCTTTTCTTGAATTTTGGTCACTGGAGCGCTTTGATTTGAGATTTGAGCTACTCTAGTGACTTTTAGGGTTTAGAACCTTTGAACATAGGTTGAGGGTGGTAAGGGGTGGCTTGGTATGATTTTGTAGTGATTTGGATAGAGTGACGTTCGCCGGAGCTAGGTTTCCGGCGAAACGTTTTTCAAGATTTGAGCAGATGTGGAACGATTCGAGTGAAACGGAGTATAGGGGTGGAAAGAGGAGGTGGAACTACGTCTGTGGTGTGTTTTGGGTGGCGACTGGCAAATGTTGTGCTTCCCGCCGGTAGGGTTCCGGCGGGGCGGCGGGAAGAGGTAGTGGCGGCTAAGGGATGAATGAAGAAGAAGAGAAATGAATTGTTAGGGTTGGATTTGTTTATGTATATTAAAAAAACCTCCATTAAAACACAGCCATTGGATCAATTGAATTGAAGGCTCAGATTGATCGACGCCTATACGGCGTCGTTTTGGTTAATTCCGGGACTGGACCGGGTGGCCAATTTTGGGCCTAGGCTGATTTGTATCTTTGGGCCAATTAATCCGGATTTCAGCCTAAGTATCATTGTTTTTTATATTTTGTATTGTATTTTGTTTTCTCTTTTTTCTTTTATATTTTGTATTTTATTTTCTTTTGTATTTTGTATTTATTTTTTTGTGATTTTATAAAAATACTAAAATAAAGACCTAATTCAAGATTAGACCAATTGACTTCTAAAATTCTACTTAAAAGCTAAATGCCACAATTATCAACTAAAAATGCTTAAAACTAATTTTTGTGATTTTTCCTTAAATTGTTCTAAAATTCATTAATACCCAAATTGTAAAATTTAATCTCCTAATGCATTTGTATTTTTAATTATTTTTATCCTTTTAGTATGAATTAAAATGCAACAATTAACACCAATGTCAACTAAAATCCGCAAAAAATGGTAAAATAATAAGAAAATTATTTATTTGGATCTTTTGGAATAAAATTGCTTAGCATAAAAATCACGTGCTCACAGCTGCCCCTCTTTGCCCGGAAACACGAAGAATTTTCGTTCAAAGACAAGTGAGCGGTAATGAGGGATTTTTGCCCATTCACATATTCCGTGTGAAGCATTATTGGAAAAATTTTGACCGCACCCTGCCTCAGAGGTTGCCTACATATCCCGGGGCTAAACAGGAATCAGGTCAATGTAGTTCAGGAGTGTCTGGTAGCTGGGACTACCAGGAGTTGTGATCTCATTGCTATTGTTGTTGTTACTGCTTGCTGACCTACTTATTATACCCTGTAAAGATAAAAGAAGCTAGCCTAGGCTATGCCCTATGATTTACAAAATCCTATCTAATGTCTGGTGTCTTGTGTTATTGAATTGCCTTGGTCTTGCATCTTGCATTTTTTCAATATAACTTTGACTGTGTCCATTCTTCAGGTGGACTCCTGTTTGCGGTTGCTTGAAAAAGTATTCCCTTGTTCTCCAGGTGGGTGCCTGCTTTGCAATTACTTTGGAATGTATTCCCTTGTTCTTCAAGTGGGCGCCTGCTTACAAAAATTGACAAACAAAGAAAATTTTTCTGCCCCAGTATGGTGACTGGGCACATCATGTTATCAGATATTAAAACTCAAAGCTAAATTTAAAATGGTACTTCCCTTGTTTTCCAGGTGGGTGCCTGCTTACTGCATTTGAAAAGGTATTCCCTTGTTCTTCAGGTGGGCGCCTGCTTACTGCATTTGAAATGTATTCCCTTGTTCTTCAGGTGGGCGCCTGCTTACAACCAACATACAAAACAAAGAAAATTTTCTGCCCCAGTCTGGTAACTGGGTGCATGATATTACTGAATGTTAACTTGAAAGATAAAGTAGTATTATACTTCCCTCATTTTTCAGGTGGGTGCCTGCTTGCTGTACGTCGGAATACATTCCCTTGTTCTTCAGGAGGGCGCCTGCTTGCTGAATTTAAAAAAAAAATATTACCTTGTCCTTCAGGTGGGTGCCTGCTTACTGAATTTGAAATATATTCTATTATTCTTCTGGTGGGCGCCTGCTTACAACAAACATACAAACAAAGAATTTTTTTTTTGCCCCAGTTTGGTAACTGGGTGCAGTATATTATCAAATATACAAATTGAAGGCTAAAAATTATACTTCCCTTTTTTTCTAGGTGGGCGCCTGACTGCTGATGCTTGAAATGGATTCCTTTGAATATTACTGCTTTCCCTTAAAACTTGAACTGTCCTCCCTTGTTCCCCAGGTGGGTGCCTGATTGCTGTAACTTTTGTTTTCCCTTGTTATCCACATTGGTCACATTCACTTTAAAGTGATTAGTAAGAATTTGAATCTTTTGTCCCTGTTATAATCAAAGAACAATTTGTTAGTGTAAAATGGTGGTTAGCTGCTGGCATTCTTGTTGGCCATACTCCCACTAATGAACTTGTTCCGACTTGCTTCTTCAACTTGCTTTGTCTTGCCATGATTTCCCAACTAACTTTCAAACTTTCTGATCCTGATGACCCAAAATGTTTTTCTCATGTCACTGTCTTGGTGTTTCTTTTCCCTTTCTTGTGAATTTTTTGTTCCTTTCTCCAATTATCTGATTATCATTTGTCCTTCTTGTTTCAACTATCCTTTAATAAGTCCCGATCTCATTGTGCCATACAACTGGGAAGCTAGTAGTTAGCTTTGACTGAAAATGTCTTATAGACAGATTTCAAGGAAAATGAAATGCAATGACCTCGAAGTTTTGAGCATAGAAGGACTCTGAAAAGAGAAAGAGGATAGGACTTATCTGAGTGGGAGGGCTGATTCCATTGATCATGCCATGCATTTTTGATTAACCGACCTAGTCTTTCCAACCAAACAACTGTCAATTGCCACATTTGCCGCTCCATATTTCACAACCCAATCTTTACCGAAACCCAAACCTTGCTTGTTTTGCCGCCTTTCAACCACAACATTCTTTCATTTGCCCGCTTTGGAAACTCACTTTCGCCTTACGGTGCCCGTGAGGGTTTTCACCAATAAGACTGTCTCATTTTAATATTTCTCAATTCACATCGCCTTACGGTGCCCATGAGGGTTTTCACCAATAAGACTCTCTCATTTTCATATCTCTCAACTCACATCGCCTTATGGTGCCCGTGAGGGTTTTCACCAATAAGACTCTCTCAGTTTTTTTAGTCTTTCATCTTCTGGTACCGGAGTGTTGTCCATAACATGATTCACCTTTACCTGCTTGTATTGCCATTTCTTAAAATTGATCAGAAGGTCTTTCTTTGGACTGTAATGTGGCTTTTGGATGGGTTTAGAAAGAAAGGTATAAAGGCTCAAAATATTCCAACATGGGTTCAAAATTTACAACTTTCGGAATCATATCTTCCATAACAAACATAACTTCTATCCCAGTTTCATTCTTTGGGGATTCTTAGACTTTTCATCTGTTGTGACTGAACCTCAGTAAGGCTGCCTACGTACCCTTTCGGGATCAAGTCAAACGTAGTTCGGATCATAAAATCGCTTCATTGTTGCGATGTTTCCTTACTTCCATTCTTTTTCGTTTTCATTGCATTCTTTTCTTCCTTTTTCTTATTTCTTTTCTTTTCTTTTCTTTTCTTTTCTTCTTTTCTTTTCCTTTTCTTCTTTTCTTTTTCCTTCTTCTTTTGTTTTCTTCACTTGATTTCCTTCGTTCAATCCTTGATTTTGTTATTGATTCTGAAAGAGGGATATAAAAAAAATAGCAAGGCTAAAAGGGATTGCAATAGATAAAGTGTTTGGATAGTGGAACAAAATGCCTTCATCATTTCAATCTCAAAATCTTTTGACTGCATCAGAATTGATAGCCATTTCTACACATTTTCCTTCCACATCTGTTAAATATAATGCTTTGTTAGACAACACTCGTGATAAAACAAATGGCCCTTGCCAATGGGGAGCAAAATTTCCTTTTGCTTCTGCCCAATGTGGTAGGATGCGTCTCGATACCATCTATCCAACTTCAAATTTTTATGGACGCACTTTCTTGTTATAAGCTTTGGCCATTCTCTGTTGATACAATTGCCCATGACATACTGCTGTCACACCTCTTTTTTACGGCGCTTACACCCCACGAAGGGTATAAATAAAAAGAGTTTTTCCAATTAAAGGACGGTCGGAACGGGATTATTTATTTAAAAGTTTCAGAGTCACCACTTGAGAATATAATGGTGTCTCAAGTCACCGAATTAATCCCGAACCGAGGAAAGTTTGACTCTGTTACAGTCTGCGAACTAGAAATCCTAGGTAAGGAATTCTGTTAACCCGGGAGAAGGTGTTAGGCACTCCCGAGTTCCGTGGTTCTAGCACGGTCGCTCAACTATTGTATTTTTGCTTTTGTCTAATTTTATTACATGCTCATTATGTGCTTTTATTTATAAACTTTTTAATTATTATTTATTCGAAAAGACTTGCGACATTGTGAAAGTACGTTTTCGACCCTGTTGCCATCAAGGCACCCGTTTTCGTTAACGCGCTTCGACTTTGTCGAGATTTAGATTTGGGTTGCAATCAATGCACA
>MU723493.1:0-29032 GCA_026770625.1 Nicotiana glauca
GATTTACTAATTATGGGGGATTCTGATCTGATTATCCGGCAAGCCCAGGGTGAATGGGAGACCCGAGATGTCAAGTTTATTCCTTACCGACAACACGCGGAGGATCTCGGCAAGCGATTCAAATCAATAGAGTTCAGGTACATCCCGCAGTGTCACAATGAACTAGCTGATGCACTTGCCACTTTAGCTTTGATGTTACCTTATCCAGACAATGCCCATATCGACCCCTTGGAAATCCAAATCAGGGAAAGACACGGTTACTGTAATGTAATCGAGGCAGGACCAAATATCCAGCCATGGTACCACGATGTCAAGAGGTTTTTGAAAACACAAGAATACCCCGAACANTAGGAAGTACATGCAAGAGTGTGTGGACCTCATATGAATGGGTATGTTTTGGCTAAGAAAATCCTACGAGCCGGGTATTATTGGATAACTTTGGAGAAAGACTGCTTCAGTCTCGTCCGGAAATGCCATCAGTGTCAGATACATGGAGATCTAATTCATGCACCTCCAAATGAGCTACATCCTATGTCAGTGCCGTGGCCTTTTGTCGCCTGGGGTATGGATGTCATTGGTCTGATTGAGCCAAAAGCTTCAAATGGGCACAGATTCATATTGGTCGCTATTGATTACTTCACAAAATGGGTCGAAGCTGTCACTCTCAAATCAGTCACTAAAAAAGTCGTGGTGGACTTTGTACATTCAAATCTTATCTGTCGTTTTGGTATTCCTGCAACTACCATCACAGATAATGCCGCGAACCTGAATAGTCATTTGATGGAGGATGTATGCGAACATTTCAAAATAATGCATAGGAACTCCACTCCTTATCGGCCCAAAGCCAATGGCGCTGTTGAAGCAGCGAACAAAAACATCAAGAAGATTTTGAGAAAAACAATCCAGAGTTCCAGACAGTGGCATGAACAGTTACCTTTTGCCTTATTAGGATATCGCACCACAGTGCGGACATCAGTAGGAGCAACCTCGTACTTGTTAGTTTATGGGACCGAGGCTGTGATACCGGTAGAGGTGGAAATTCCTTCGCTCCGGACAATTGTTGAAGCAGAGATTGAAGATAGCGAATGGGTTAAGATTTAATTGGAGCAGTTGACCTTAATTGATAAAAAGCGAATGGTTGCAGTCTGCCACGGGCAGTTGTACCAACAAAGAATGGCCCGTGCTTACAACAAGAAAGTACGACCCAGGAATTTTGAAGTAGGACAGTTGGTGTTAAGGCGCATTCTTCCCCATCACCAGGAAGCAAAAGGAAAATTTGCTCCTAATTGGAAAGGTCCGTACATCATCAGGAAGATATTGCCAAGAGGAGAATTATATCTGGGTAATATTGGAGGAAATGATCCCGAAACAGCTGTGAATGTGGACGCAGTCAAAAGGTACTATGTCTAAGTCTGCTTCGGTGATGTCTTTGTGCATTTGAGAAGATGAAGGCTTTTATTCCCGCCACCCCAAACACTATCAACCCTTTTTACAAGCCCTTTTGAGCCGGTTGCATTTCTTTGGCTACCCTCTTTGGAATCCAAAAGCATCGTCAAAAAAAAAATTTAAAAATAAAAAATTATTCGCTTGAACTACGTTCTGACTTGATTCCGAAAGGATACGTAGGCAGCCTCCCTCTGGGGTTCAGTCACACCAAAACAAAAATCCAAATTTTGCCCAAAGTTAAAACTGGGGCATATGTTATAATGGTTCGACCACGAGCTCACCAAATAATTCCAAAGTTATAATCCCATCCACAATTCTTTTTACCCAAAGCCGAGTGCAAGTCCTTCGGATCAATTGCCAAAGGATGGGGAAAACTAAGAAATATCATTGTTGAAAGCCGATGCATTCTAAATTGAGAGAAATAAATGAGAGAGTCTTATTGGTTAAAACCTTCGGGCACCATGAGGCGACGGGAGTTAGAGAAACCAAAAATGAGAGAGCCAGTTTAGTGAAAACTCGCAAAGAGCACTATCGGACGATGGTGAGAAGAGAAATGAGAGAGGCCGATTAGCGAAAACCTGCAAAAGGCGCTGTCGGCCTAAAAGAGGATTTCACCACTAAAAGTCCTGGCAGGGTTCTTTGGTTTGGAAACATAGATTCGTTCGGTTCATAAGAAGCTGGAAGTTGGTGCGGGTCGGGCATCCAGTCCAAGAAGCATGTCATGTCCATTTGAAGTCAGCATGCACCCCAGATAAGTCCTTCTCTTCCCCCCGAAAGGGACATTTCTATTTTTAAATTCATCTTTCCACTCCTTGTTTGCTTTTCCTTGAATCCCTTTCGGTTTAACCCTAAATTTCGAAATTGTTACAAAGAAAAGGTGGCAGGACTGGTTTCACAGAGTTCCGTCTGGCAAGAGGCGAAGAAAATACACAGCCTCAGTGGCGCGTTAGTCCAATCCCGACTGACCATGGTGGTTGGTTGTTTCCAAAGTAAAAGACATTGGGAAAAAGAGAAAGTCAAAGGCAAAGGTCCTAAGAGCAGAATAAAGTGAAAGGGCCAGAGCCCACATGGGCAAGTCTTCATGAAGACCTAAAAGTTGAGTTTTGTCAAGTTTGAAAAGAATTTTCCTCTCAAGATCGGCAAGCAGCAAAGTTCTCAACGGAAATGGGACTGGGATCAAGCAATTGAGATGATCAAGGCCACAAAACCAACCACTGTTTCAACTAACAAATCGTTCTTTGTTGAAAACAGCTCTTGCTCAAAGCAACCATGCAAGATGCAGGGGCAACCCAAAAAGAAATGAAACGCGCAAGTGCTGAAACAACTCTGCAGCAGGGAATCAACCAAAAGGGAAGTTTCTCCGCTAATTCTTTCACGCGTTTTGCTAAATAAAAGAAGAAAATAAGAGTAAAGATAGAGAAGTTGAAGAAAGAAGAAAAAAAAAAATGAAAACCCCAAAAGAAAAGCAAATCATGATAGCATAGGACCTCATTCCTTAAAAATCCCGGCATAACCCGATGACCTTCCCGGCATAACCCGTGGACATTTCCCAGCATAACCCGTGGACCCTTTCCGGCATAACCCGATGACCTTTCCGACATAACTCGTGGACCTTTTTGGCATAACCCGATGACCTTCCCGGCATAACCCGATGACTTTTCTGGCATAACCCGATGACATTTCCAGCATAACCCGATGGCCTTTCCGGCATAACCTGATGACCTTCCCGGCATAACCCGTGGACCTTTTCCGGCATAACCCATGGACCTTTTCTGTCATAACCCGTGGACCTTTCCGGCATAACCAGATGACCTTTCTGGCATAACCCGATGACCTTCCCGGCATAACCCGTGGACCTTTCCCGGCATAACCCGCGGACATTTCCCGGCATAACCTGATGACCTTCCCGGCATAACCCGATGACTTTCCCAGCATAACCCGCGGACCTTCTCCGGCATAACCCGATAACTTTTCCGGCATAACCCGATGATTTTTCCGACATAACCCGTGGACCCTTTCCGGCATAACCCGATGACCTTCCCGGCATAACCCGTGGACCTTTTCCGACATAACCTGATGACTTTCCCGGCATAACCCGTGGACCTTTTCCGGCATAACCCGATGACTTTTCCGGCATAACCCATGGACCCTTTCCGGCATAACCTGATGACCTTCCCGGCATAACCCGATGACCTTCCCGTCATAATCCGATGACTTTTCTGGCATAACCCGATGACCTTTCCGGCATAACCCGATGACCTTCCCGGCATAACCCGATGACTTTTCCAGCATAACCCGATGACATTTCCGACATAACCCGATGACTTTCCCAGCATAACCCGTGGACCCTTTCCGGCATAACCCGATGACCTTCCCGGCATAACCCGTGGACCTTTTCCGACATAACCTGATGACTTTCCCGGCATAACCCGTGGACTATTTCCGGCATAACCCGATTACTTTCCCGGCATAACCCGATGACCTTCCCGCAACCCGATGACTTTTCCGGCATAACTCGATGACCTTTTCGGCATAACCCGATGACCTTCCCGGCATAACCCGATGACCTTCCCGGCATAACCCGATGACCTTCCCGGCATAACCCGTGGACCTTTCCTGGCATAACCCGGCTATTTCCAGCACAACCTGGATCCATTCACAAGGATACACAATACTGAATCGACTGCTTGAATATGTGTCACAACTAACTCACGAAATTTTCCTAGTGAAAACTGGGGCAGAAAATTTCGTTCGTTTGCCTTTGATGTCTAAGCAGGATTGACGTCGAGGCACAGGATTCGAGATGACCAAAAGGATGGGTCTCAATCTAGTAAAAAAGAACAAAAGAAAGAAATGAGCTCGAACATTGGAGCAAACAAAGTTGTGGACTGCCCGAGATCTGATTGAAGTCACAAGCCCCACCAATCCTGTTCTGCTCAATGCCGCAGAAAGAAACAAGCACCTACAACTCGCGAGCATCCAGATTCAGATCAAAGTCTACGACAAAATCAGCTAAGACTCAAGATCAAGTTTTCAAGAGAATTATATATAGAAATTTTGTAACTCATAGTTGATAGGCATAGCTAGCTTAGCTACGATTTTCCTTTGGTGTAATAAGGAGGCCAGTAAGCATTAGCAGCAGCAGCAACAACAATGACAGTAAAACCACAGCTCCACGGTAGTCCCAGCTACCGAAACTTTCCGAACTACATTGAACTGATTCCCTTTTAGCCAAGGATATGTAGGAGGCCTCCCGAAGCAAAGGCTCAGTCAAACTCTTTCAAAATGCTTCACACGGAGTATTTGAATGGGCAAAAATCGCTCGTATTCGCTCACTTATCTTTGCATGAAAACTCTTCGTGTTTCAGGGCAAAGAGGGGCAGCTGTGAGCACGTGATTTTTTCCCTATATGAGAATCACTCTCAAAAATTCAAAATAAAATAGTTTTGTGTTGTATGTGATTTTTTGTGGATTTTTGTGTTATTTTCCTTATTGTTTGCATTTCTCTGTGCGTGTTTATTTGTTAAATTAATATAAAATACAAAAAAATATGTTGCATTTATATTTAGGAGTTATTAGGATTAATTAAGTTTTGTTTTACAAAAATAAAAATCACAAAAAATAATACACTTTGTATTTTAGCATTTAAAGGTCTAGTTGTGTGATTTATTTCAAATTGGTATTTAATGGTGTGTTAATTGTTAGTAGGAATTAATTGGATTTTTGGTAATTTAATCTAGGATTTTTTAATGTTCTTAAATTGGGAAAGAAAAAGAAAATGAAAGAAAAGAGGAGAGAAATCGGACTGGGTTGTCCAAATTGAACAAAAAAGAGGCCCAAAATTCCAGCCCATTTGTCGCCCACTTCAATCCGTCTCCAAGACGTCCAAACGACGTCATTTTGTCACATTCCATCCTGACCGTTGTCTCACTTGATCAATGGTCCAGATCCCATCCCTCAACCCTTAACCAAACCCGACCTGACCCGTTTACCTCACAACCCAGTCCAAGTCCCCACCCCACTTAACCAAACAACCCCGTTTCGGATTGGTTCGCTTGATCTTAGCCATTGGATGTTGTAATCCAACGGCTCAGAATGATCATTGCATTTTAATTCATCAAAGACCCCCCAAACCCCATTCACCCGTCTCATTCCCAAACCTCCTCCCCTTTCATCTCTGAGAGACGAACCAAACGACCCCTAAACACTAAGCGCCCCCCCATTCCCTTCGCCTGAAAGCCCGGCGGCACCGACTCCGATGCCCGCCAAACTTACACCCCTGAACTGCCCTAATTGCCCCTCTCCAAATCCACACTCCGCTAACCTCGAATCACCTTAGGCCGTCTCAAATCTTCGATCGAAGAACCGAGCAAAACCTTGGCCGCCTCTGGACCACCCCACACTCACAACCTTTGACCACTAGACCACCCTCCTTCCAAATCCACGCCTGGTTTCCCTCGAATTTTGGCCTAGGTCCTCGAATTTCGAATCTGCGATGAACCCTAAAATCCCAAAATGGTTGAGTACAAATATTGTCAACGGATTGGGTCTATTTGGACTTTATTCGTATGTTTTTGCTAAAAAACACACGAATAATGTCCAAATGGACCGAAATTGGAGAAGTTCGGAGAATTTGAATTGAATTTTTGTTGAACCGATCTCAGGTACTTCTATTTCCATTTTTTCTTGTTTATTTTGAGTCGTTTGATGTCGTCTTGTTCTCCTACTACCCCTTTTCTTTCGATTTTTTCCTCGTCACAGTTTCGCCGGTTCAGCCTGTATAATTAGGTCGATTGTTTGTTTGTTCGTATATGGTTAGCGACTATGAATCAATTGTATGTTAGTTAATCCGTTACGAACTGGATACGAATGTTAATCGATAGTTAAAACTTTACTGATTTTGATTTTTAGTTTGTGTTGAAATTTCTGTTTGCATTTTTTGTTTGAGAATTTGATTTGCCTTGCTGAGTTTAATAGATAATTGTATAGTTTTGAGTTTAAGATTACATCATAGTTGAGTTTACATTCAGAACTTAGTTTGGTTATATCTGCAGTTGTAATGTAGATTGCAGAGTTTAGTTTGGGATTTGAAAACCTAAAAGAGTGGTTTAGTTTAAGTGGCCTGTCAATTGAACATTCAGTGTACCCTTAAACTAATGAATAATTTAATCAAAAAGGGGATCTATAGTGCAAAATACATCCTGGCTGATGTCTTTAAAAGTGGGAAGTCAGAAACCAGCATGGGTTTTAATAATAAAAGCTGAGAATGCACATGGAATAGGTAGTGAAACCTGTTGTACAGTAGGATATACATTACTCTTTTGAACTTCAGGAGATTTTAAAATAGGAAAACCCATGCCTAGACAGTAGAAGGTGGAAATGATAGATTATGAGGTATTTTTTAAGACCTGGGCAGCCTATCTTGGGGGAGGAGGGAGAGGGACTGCTCTTTTTCTAATAAGCCTATAAAAATCAAACTAAGGGGGCACCTCAAAAGGGAGAAAGGAGGAGGCAGTTGGGAAAAGCTTAAAAACAGTTTTAAGATAGTTAAAAAGAAATTGGAGAGTGAAAAGAGTTAGATACTTTGGTTTCCTTACACGACTGGAAATCAGAAAAGAGTGAAGTTACCGAGAGTTTTTCTTCTTTGAGAGTTTCAAGAACAGAAAACTAGGAAGGACATACTGTTTCATTGCTTCCTTTGGCCGAGCCTGTCTTGCTTGTTGTTAGTCGTTGGTATTTCTGAGTATCAATCGATTTTTCTGAGTTGTTCCTGGGTTGTATTCTGCTTCTTCTGGTGTGGCATGGGTTTTGTTTAAGCTACGGGTTACATTGATGTTGCTTTGCTGTGTCACTACTGCCATCTTGTTGCTGCTGACTTCTTCTTCCTTTGTAAACATTTCCAGGTACATGTCTTTGAATCTCAACATCATGTAAAGTGTAGCTGAAATGAAATAAAAAATGGTGTCCAGCTTCACTGGAAACTTCAATAGCTACTGAATTTCCTTCATAATCGCATTTAATAGTTTAAATTGTAATGGACTGTCTATTAATGTATAATGGATTGATGGGACTGGATTATTGAATCTGTTCCTACGAACATGTGAATTTCATGGCCTCCAATTGTAATTAATCCTAGTTCACAATTACTAATTATGAAATAGAGTGTAGTTGATCCATTTCCAGTGGCCATAGAATAGTCTCGAATATTTTATATGTCATAAAACAGGTTTGAACAGTTCAAATAGAAATCAGCGTGTTGATTCAACATGTCTAGTTCTGAAATTGCAAGTTCATTTGAGCGAATAACATCAGTTTGAATAGCGTTGAATCATGTTAGTAAATAATGTTAGCTCCTAAAATGTTAGTAAGTACTGTTATCTCTTAACGTCAATGTTTAAGCATTCGTTATTTTCAAAGGTTATAAGAACAGTTTCAATTGATTCTAGTTCATATGAAGGGCTACGTGAAGTACTATAATCAAATCACCTCAATTGGAAATTCGATCCGTGCTTCAGGTTTAATTATCACCTTTAGGGATATTTCGTAATTCACCATTAGACTGATGTGAGCTTTGAAATTTAGAATTAAACTTGGTTAGAATATTGTATCAATTTGTTCATCCTTAGACAATCAGTGAAATGATTAGGCTCAAATAAGATTTGGCGGCTCCTTAAGTGATGGTTGAACGAAATGTTGGATTTGGACACAATGGCATTTAAACAACAATAGCTAAGCATGGCATTTTCTTTATTCTTAGAGACAAAAATAGATAGAAAGTCATAATCACTTTAGGATATCCTTAAATAAAAATGATGAGACGAGCCTGGCCAAATAAAAATGCATAAATTGTGGGGCCCTCAGTAAATGTATATATTAAAATACTTAGAATAAGGGATGAGTCGTCTAGCGAATTTCACGGCTTTCCCCAAAGATAATAACGCGTTAGACTCTTTAGGCGCGATTTTAATTAAATTACATTCTTAAACTCGGGTGCGCATTTATGTGACCCAAATCCAAATCTTAACGGAGTCGAAATGTGTCAACAACTACGGGTGCATTGATTGCGACGTGATTTGAGATACGTTTTCACAACGTTGCTATTCTATTAAAATAATAATAATAGCGGTTTTAAAGTTAATAAAAGCACATAAGTTATAATATGTATTAAAATTAGATATTTAACCATTACAATAATTTAAGCGACCGTGCTAGAACCACGGGATCCGGGGTTTCCTAACACCTTCCCTCGGGTCAACAGAATTCTTTACTTAGAATTTCTGGTTCGCAGACTTCACTTTAAAAGTCAAAAATTTCCTCGATTCGGGATTCAAGATAAACCGGTGACTTGGGACACCAAAAGCCAAACCTTTCCCAAGTGGCGACTCTGAAATAAATAAATTATCCTATTTCGAATATTGTCACTTAAATTGGAAAAACTCCCTTAGGCATTTTAGCCTCCGGGGTGGGTGCGTAAAAAGGAGGTATGACAAGAAGCAGAGGAGGAAACAAATGAAGATTATCCTCTGGAAGAAGAGCTAGTTGAGAGGGAGGTTCCAACTCAAGAACCTCAATAACAACTGGAATCAATAGCAACCAGCAGGCCAAAAAGAACAATAACGAAACCTGTTCGTCTCATAGAGACAGTTGCTTGTGCAACCTCAATTGTAGCTGATGATGTTCCTACCACTTATAAAGACGCAGTCCAAAGTTCAGAAGAAGATAAGTGGAGGATTGCCATGAATGATGAAATACAGTCTCTTCATCAGAATCATACATAGAGATTGGCCAATCTCCCGAAGGGAAATAAAGCAATTGGGTGCAAATGGGTATTTGCAAAGAAACAAGAATTTCCTAACCAAGAAGATGTTCACTAAAAAGCAAGAATGGTAGCCAAATGATATGCTCAAAAGGAGGGAATTGTTTACAATGAAGTATTTTCTCCAGTTGTAAAATATTTCTCCATTAGAATTATGTTGTCTTTGGTAGCACAGTTGGATAGGAACTAGTTCAGATGGATCTAAAAACTGCGTTTTACATGGAAACTTGGAGGAGGAAATCTACATGACTCAGCCAGAAGGATTCAAAGTTGTTGGAAAAGAAAATATGGTGTGCAAACTTGAAAAATCATTGTACGGATTGAAACAATCTTCCAGACAATGGTACAAATGATTTGATAAGTTTATATTGCGGGAAGGGTACAAAAGAAGCAAATACGATCATTGTGTGTATTTGCGCAAGCTTAAAGATGGTTCCTTTATATATTTTCTCCTATATGTTGATGATATGTTGATAGCTTCCAAGAATTCGGAAGAACTTGATAAGTTAAAAATTCAACTGAAGAAGGAGTTCGAGATGAAGGATCTGGGTGAGGCAAAGAAAATTCTTGGCATGAATATAATAAGCGATAGACGTTCAAAGAAACTCTGTTTATCTCAAAAAGAATATTTGAAGAGAGTACTACAACGTTTTGGCATAGATGACAAGACTAAGCCAGTTAGTACTCCACTTGCTCCCCATTTTAAGCTAAGTACTACTATGTCGCCAAAGGATGAAGCTGAACGAGAGTATATGTCAAAGGTACCATACGCAAATGCTGTTGGTAGCTTGATGTATGCAATAGTCTGTACGAGACCTGACATTTCACAAGCTCTTGGAGTTATTAGCAGATATATGCATAATCTAGGAAAGGAGCATTGACAAGATGTGAAGTGAATTTTATGGTATATTCATAATACTGTAGATGTTGGGTTAGTTTTTAAGCAGGAAGACAATAAGTTTGTAGTTGGATATTGTGACTCGAATTTTGCGAGTGATCTGGACAAACGGAGATCAAGTACTGGTTATGTGTTTACTTTTGCAAAGGCATCAGTTAGTTGGAAGTCTACGTTGCAGTCAATAGTTGCTTTGTCTATAACAGAGGCAAAGTACATGGCTATTACAGAGGTTGTAAATGAGGCAATTTGGCTTCAATGATTGCTAAAGGAACTTGGTGTTGAACAAAAAAGTATCACAATTTTTTGTGATAGTCAAAGTTTTATTCAATTAGCGAAGAACCAAGTTTATCATGCAAGGACGAAGCACATTGATGTTCGGTATCATTTCGTACGAGAAATCATAGAAGAAGGTGAAGTCACGGTGAGGAAAATTTATACTACGGAGAATCCTGCTGATATGTTGACAAAAGTGGTGACTGCGATCAAGTTTCAACATTGTTTGGATTTGATCAACATTATTGAACACTGAAGATTGAAGATGAAGACACAACCAAAATTTGTTACTGAGAGAAAATTGAAGATGTGAAATTTCGCCAAGGTGGAGATTTGTTGAATATGTCTTCATCCCACATCGGTGAGAGACTTCATTTGGGGGAGAATTTCTCCCTATAAAAGGAGGCCTAATGTTTAGGATTTAAACACACCTCTCATTTGCCTTCTTATCTTCTTAAGACATTTGTATCTTCTCTCTTTAGTATTATTTCACTTGTATTTTTGGAGTGGAATAAAATATTGGTTGTGTCCGAGGAGTAGGCAAAATTGGACGAACCTCGTAAATTTTGGTGTTCATTTTATTATTGCTTTATTGTCTTATTTATTATTTGGTGGCTGTCATAATTTTTGGTATAGTAGTTGTGACTCATTCACACTATATACATTTGGCTTCCGCAACATGGAGAACATAATGATTGTTTTCGATAGACCGTCAACTAAAAAAATATGAAAAGAAGCAGTGGAATGGAATGCACCAGCTGGGAAGGGTGCAATAATAAAAGAGCAATTTAGGCAAAATACCCATTGAGCTTAAAATAATTACTCTTTCCTATCTATTTGAAAACTATTTACAATATATATCTACCCAATTAAAACTAATTAACCCTACCTACCTACCTACCCATTACCCATTTAACTTAGATGAATTGGCTTGGTTTGGCTTGGCTTAGTAGCTTAGTTTGATCATTTGGTTGGCTTTGACTGGGGTATTAACAAAAAAAATGGGTAAAGGGCAAACCACATGGGCAGGGCAGGGGAGGGTAAATAGTTTCCCCTGCCTGGGTATTTGCCAAAGATCCCCGTAATAAATAAAAAAAGATGAACAGACCCAAGAGCGTGTAAGGGTGCAATAATTGACTAGTATCCACATGAGCATAATATGTAGGACCCAAACACCACTAAATTCATTCTTCCAGACCATAAGTAGTTTTGAAGGCGTAGTAGTCAATTATAATAAGTAAATTCAAAGCATGTTTGGCACTCAATTATGTTAAAGTAAAATAAAGGAAAGCTTTAAACCTACTAAACATGTAACACAATTCTTTTTCAGGTTTCAAGAAACAGTTTTACTACTTTAATCATAGTTTACCTTTCAGTTTCATTTCATTGTTATTTGTAAATTTTGGTCTTATGATTTCTCTAATTCTCTTTTTAACAACAAACTGCAGAGTTGAGTTGACTTTTTGCAGGTTTTGTTTGAATCAATCTGCAGAAACATTCAACAGCTGTTCCAACTTAGAACTCTTTATTACCTCTTATATCTATCTAAATTGTATGTTTTGTTTTATTAGGAAACTAATAAAGAGAGGAGCAAATATTTTGCGAAGCAGAATTTTGTCCTACAGTGGGTGAGAGAGATGGCTTATGTTGCTGTGATTTCTCTCTTACGAACACTGGAGGAACTTGTGCAGCTGCAGCCTCATTGGATAAGTGCTGAAACAAGAATAATGGCGAACTCTCTCCTTGTTAGTCTTAAATATTTCCAAAACTTTCTCGAGAACACGAGCAAGAGAAGTCAAGATTATGGACAGATTAAAGAGCTGGAGAGAGATATTAGAACTGTAGTAAATGAAGCAGAGGATGCGATTGAACTAAAGATATATGAAATTAATCAACTGGATCGAACGATGGCAAGCAAGGCATTATACGAAATCTTGCCTCCACTTGTAGAAAAGATTGACCTTCTGAAAAGGGAGGTGATGGAAAGTAGTTTCAGTACAGATAAAATCCATGGCTATGGTGATCCAATGAATGAGAATCTGCAGCTGGGTCATTCATCTAGACAAGTTGCAAATCTGAATCTAGAGACTATTGTTGTAGGTCTTGAGGACGACTTGATGAAAGTCAAGAGAAGATTAACTGGGCCCCCGTCTACTCGAGAAATTGTCCCGATTCTGGGAATGGGGGGGATAGGCAAAACGAAACTTGCTAAAAAGGCATATGATGATTCTGAAATCAGGCATCGGTTTGATTTCCATGTTTGGGTGACAGTCTATCAAGAATACCGAATTAGAGATTTGTTGTTAGGTGTTCTTTCTTGTACTTCAGATGAGATCAAAAAGACTGATGATCAACTGATGGATATGATATACAAAAACTTAAATCGTAAGAGGTATCTAGTTGTCATTGATGATATTTTGGAGTAATGATGTCTGGGATCTTATGACAAGAACTTTTCCAGACGACGACAATGGTAGTCGAATTATTTTGACTAGTAGGATTAAAGATGTGGCTATTCATGCTGACCCTGACAGCCCTCCTCATGAGATGAGACTCTTGAATTCAGATGAAAGTTGGAAGTTACTTCATGACAAGGTGTTTGGGTAGAACATGAGATTTGTCCTCCTCAACTAAAGGACATCGAGAAGCAAGTAGCACAAAAATGGCAAGGACTACCTTTAGCTCTTCTAGTTGTTGCAGGACATCTCTCTAAAATTGCTCGAACACCAGAAAATTGAGGAGATGTTGCCAAAAGTGTAAGTAAAGTTGTTGCTCATGAATCAGATATATGTCTAGGAGTGCTTGCTATGAGTTACAATTACTTACCTAATCACCTAAAACCATGTTTCCTTTACATGGGAGTCTTTCCAGAAGATAGCGAGGTTAACATTGTGACATTGATCAACTTATGGGTTTCTGAGGGTTTTCTAGGGAAAGAAAGGCTCAAAAGCATGGAACAAATGGGAAGAGATTGTTGGGAGAATCTTGTTAGTAGGCATCTGATAATGGTTAGAAAGAGGAGATTTAATGGCGAGGGGAGAACATGTGGTGTCCATGATCTGATTCGCGACTTGATTTTAAGAGAAGCTGAGAAAGAGAAGTTCTTACAGGTTACTAGAGCTCACGAAGTCACGAATCATGTCCGTCACTGCAGCTTCCATCCGGACATTTATGAGGCTGATTGCTGGGAGTCCAGTCTCATCCGAACATTGCACTTATGGGGATTTGGTCATTATTTTCATTTTCAGCACTTCAAACTGCTGAGAGTGTTGGTAATCCCTTATTATGAGTTTCAAGATTTCCCTCTTGAGATAACAAAATTAGTACATCTCAGATACCTTCAGTTCTGGTGTAATGATGATATTCACCAGTTAGTAATCTGCAGACCTTCATTTTTCGTCATGAAGGTCTTAAACCTCCAACTATACCTAAGACAATTTGGGAAATGAAACATTTAAGGCATCTTCACGTCGTCAAGAGTGGCTTTTCTCTTGCTATCCCGATTAAATCTGGCTTCAAGCTAGAAAATTTGGAGGGACTTTCCTGTCTAAATTTGTCCAACTGTACTTATGAATTGTTTTCTGCTATTCCAAATCTTAAGAGGCTGAAGATTCATGGAAATTGGACGGAATACAAGGGAGAGAAAATTTCCCAGCACCTAGATAGCCTTTCCTGTTTAAAAGAACTTGAAATACTGAAGTTCAGGTACCAAGGATACTACCGTCGTCAGCTACCAAAGAAAACTTCCTTCAAATTTAGTTTCGCAATTAACTTCTCATGTGTTTTTTCTTATTACGTTTATTGTTTTATTTTGATTTTTCATAACAATAATTTTAATTATTTTATTATTAGTGCAAAATAATTGCAGTGGCCCGTTAACCTTTTCTGATATTAAAATTATTAGTTAACAAGATAAGTACTATCTTTTTTGAGAATTCGCTAAGAATAAAATCAGGGAGTCCAATACGATGGAAGCGCTATCTTGCAAACTACGAAAAAAATTTGTATTTTTACATAATTTATGTGAGAAATATTGTGTTTAGGGATTACCCTCCCGATTATGCTAACTTATTTTATCGCAAAGACTGTTTGGGAAATGATACTCGAAGATCAGTTCCCGCATGTACTGAACGACCTTATTTTTAAAATCAATAATATGTAGTCTTTTTCCAACGAAAAAATAAATAAATTTTCTGTATTATATTTTCCGTGATGATTAAGGAGTCCTTTATGAACAGTTTTGTGGCTTCTCTCGTCCCTCTTCACATAATATCTTTTCTATTTGAATATTATTATAAAATAATAAAAGAAGAAGAAGAGTATTATAGAGAAAAGTAGAGAGAGAATTCTTATTGATTTGAGGTTGAATAACTATTTAATATAACCCCTCTATTTATTGGAAAAAGGTGATTTAGCCACAAAGTAACAAACTCTAAAATCTCTCTAAAAGATAGACATTCACCATAAATAAAATATTATTTACAACACTCCGCCTTGAATGTCTCTTCAACATATAATGTGCCTCACTAAAACTTTAAATAAAATAAAATCCAGTGAGAAAAATTTCTGGAGAAGGAAAAAGAGTGCACATATCTAAGAATACGCCTTTTGGTTGCCTTGTTAAAAACCTTTTAAGAAAAACACAGTAGGACAAAAAATTTATAAGGGAAAAAGAATACAATGCGTATTAACTCCCCCTAATGAGACAATCAATTCACATCTTTGAGCCTACGCATCTAATCTTGTGCACCATTTTTAAAAGAAACAAAACAGCCATAGTAACTTGAACGAATTTGTTTCACCTTGAAATCATCATTCCTAATAGAGATGTATTGTCTTCATATGATTTTGTTGGAATCGTCATTTCAATATCTTCACAAAGGGGTAAAAACTCTTGCTATCATATTATCATGCTTATAGTTATAGCAAGGTACATATATTCACAAATTGCACTTAGGATGTGGCACTTTTGGATCAAGAATTGTATATGCTTTAAGCGATTTAAATCCTTTAAGGATTGTCATATAAGTTAAGTTATATAAGACAAATAAATAGACTTTAGATGCATATCAAGTTTTCATATTGTGCTAGACATATAAGAAAGATAAAAGTGATTGCATACATCATTGACTTTATACTTGTCACGACCCAAATCTACTAGTCGTGATGACCCCTAACCCCAACACACTAGGTAAGCCAACAGACACATAATAACAATAAAATCGAATAAACATGGTCAATAACTTAGCAGCGGACAAACATCATGAAATATCTTAGAATATAACCTTAAAACGGCTACAACCATACCAAAAATCTGGTGTCAATGAGTACACGAGCACTACTAACTGACAAGATACAAGCAAAATCCTCTAGTACATTTGTCTGAACAATAGAGCAGTAAAGATAGAAATAATAGAAAGAGAACTTCAAGGACTGTGGATGACATAACAGTTACATCATAGTCTCCTAACAGCTAGTAGCAGCTCAACTCTGGAAATCGCCTCGACCGGATTCACTTCGATCTGCATACGAAGTGCAGAGTGCAGTATGAGTACAATTGAACCCATGTACTCAATAAGTAACAACATTAACCTTAGAATAAAAACAGTGACGAGCTCAGAAACAATAGTCAGATGCCAATATTAATAACCTGTAGCAGTTTAGAATATAAAGGGA
Organism: Nicotiana glauca; assembly: GCA_026770625.1. NCBI lineage: Eukaryota > Viridiplantae > Streptophyta > Magnoliopsida > Solanales > Solanaceae > Nicotiana > Nicotiana glauca. The sequence goes on from MU723493.1 coordinate 16,110, forward strand.
AACTAGTAGAAACAGGCAGCTCAATGATTTTGTGTTCAACTTGTTCACATTTTAGGAAATTTAAGCATGTTTTCAAGTATAACAGTTAAAGCCCAACAGAAATAAAGCATTTCAATAATCAGTTACCTCGAGAAAAGTACATCTCTATGTCTACATGTCAATTAACAATATCACAATGCATTCATCAATATCCACACTTAGCACTATATGGGTGATGTAACGATCCGACCTGGTCGTTTTGAGCTCTAATGCGTTATTCAGTGGTTTGAAGCCTTGAATGGATTAACTTCAGGTATTATGTGTTGATACCCAATTTTTCCCCTTGGTATTTTTATACTCAAAATACTTTCAAAATAATATTTATATGCATACATGAGCATACCCAATTATTTTGGTATTTTTCCAAATTTTTAAAGATTTTCAAAACTAATTTATTGTCTATTTTAACACTACAAAATTCGATAATTGTTCCCAAAATTATTATTTTGGCGAATAATTCATTTTTATTCTCATATTTACACCAAAATATAATTTAAGTAATTTTTGCATATTTTTACACATTTTTTGGTATTTTTAAAAGCTAAATTGCATATAATTGCAATTATAGCCTATTTTACGATTAGCAGCATTTTTTTAATTATAAAATCATTTACAATATTTTTAGACTAATATTTATACATTATTAATTATTCCTGTACTTTTAATTTATTTTCAAAAATTATTTTACTATTTTTTAAAATAAAAAGAGAAAAAAGCGGCTATTTAAATGCTAGCCCGATTTTATTTCAATTATAGCCCAATTTCAACCCCAAATCCCCCGACCCAATTCTTATATCACCCGACCCATACCCAATTCAATTACCCGATCCAGCTTCGATCTAATATGAGCCGTTTATCAAATGAGATCAACGGCCCAGATTTTATTTCCTAAATTAAATCCCAACTACCCTCCCCCGACACCTCATTTTTCACGAGACTCTCTCTCTCTCTTGGTATCTTGCTCTCCCTTCTCTCCAGAACCTTCTGGTTCTCTCTTCTTCTCCGATGAATCCACCGCCTCTCCGACCACCTCCAGCCTCACCTCTCTCGACCACCAGCCGCCGTGAACCTTGTCTTGTTGATTCCCTCTATCTTCGAGACCCTAGAAGCCTCCACCATACAAGATGTTCACCGGAAGCTTTGCCTAGTTTATCTCCGATCTTTCTCCGATGGGTGTTGGTCCGATGGTGTTACGAACACCATTATTGACGAGTTTCACAACCATATTTCTTACCTCTCACTAGTTTCTTATAAAACCCTAATTTCTACCTAGACCTCTTAAATCCCTGTCTTTTTAACGTTTTTGGCTTATTCTTTTGTGTTTTACACTACTCTCTACTCGATCTTTACGATTGCTCAAGTTTTTAACATTTTGTTATTCTTTTTGAAACTAGGGTTTCTGAACCTCTTTCGAAATCACTATATCTTCTGATTTTTTTAGTACTCTATGTTTGTGTTTGTATTTCTGGTTGTTTGTGTGATCTTTTGGGTTATTCCCCAATTTCTATGCTTTAATTTTGTTCTAACATTCCACTGATTCTGTGATTTCATACTTAGGGTTCTTTGGTTTTGTGCCTATTGTGTTTAATAGGTCTAATTATTTTCTATTTACTAAATGTTCTGCTGATTCTGTGCATCTCTTAGAATCCCTGATTTTTGTATGTGATTTCTTTGGAGGTTTTCCAACGATTTGAGTCACTTCCTTGTTTGTGAGATGCTTTCCTTACTTAGTGCTGATTCCCTGTGATTTTAAATCTCGTCCGTGACTTCCTGAACCAATTTTTTAAAATCAGTCCGTAATCCGCCTGTTTATGTGCACAATATACTTTTATTTTACTTTCCTTACTTATAATTATTCTGTACTTAGTCCCTATTACATGCATCATGCTATTTCTGCTAAGGAAATATCAGCATTGCAAACATCTTCCTTATTTGATGCAATTTGTACGGTTTGAGATATGACTACCTAATTGAAGGAAATCCGAGTCTTTAATTGATTCTAATAGGTAATCTTTCTATAATTGTAATCAGTCTATATGTATTACCTTATTTTTCACTTATTTTCAAAACTATAAATGCTCTACCCTCTCTTTAGCATAGGATACGAACAAAATTCATTGTTCTGAACTCTCTCTTACACACATAAGCATACTCAGTGTTCTCTCTTATTTTTCTACACATCCTCTCTCACTTCCCCTATTGACTACTGGTTACTCAGTCGGCTGAAAGCCAAGACTGAGTGATTTTGGGCTGCTCTACTATTCTACTGCTCTGTACATTGCTACTTGCTTGGTCTGCATACTACTGCTCTACTTCCCTGCACACTACTACTCTATATTATCTCACCCTCAACTGGTATGCCCTCTATTTGATTTACAGCTTCCAAAACAATATGTTTTTATACATACTGTACTTTATCTTATTTCTTTTATGCTTCTACTTATGGTTCTGCTGTTTTCATTGCAATTAGCATGTTTCTTTCACTGATGTGATCACCTTTCCCGTAGTCCAGCATGTCTACGTTTCCTTTATTTGTTTAATACAGTTCTTCCCTGCTCTCCCCCTAACCCCAGTACATTATCAGTCTGTATTTACATCCCTTCCTAGCTATTAAATAACCCTGAATCTCCTTGGGATGGAGTATGACTGTTTAAGACTGAGATGTTTTCTCTGATGTCTATGCTCTTACATGTGAACTACACTTCCCTATTTCCCCTTTTCCCTGTTTTTGTTTACTTCCCTGAACTATATGTGGTATTTTGGTTCTGAGATTGTCAAAACTGTCACATTGTTTTCCTTCAAAAATGGTTCTATATGGATCATTTTTAAACTATATTTCAACTTAATTTCTTTAAAAAAAAAAGCTCTATCACATTCTCACTAATCCTAGAGTTTAGGTTCTACCCCCTTCGTGTAAGCATTGCCTTGGGTACTGATAATAGGTGCATTTGACTATAATCACGCCTTAAATAATCACCTTCTTGTATAGTTTTGATGATAAAAGTAATAAAAAAATGCTCTTAATAGTGCTTTTCATGATTTGCAGGTGATAAATGTTCAAGGAAGGCTAGGGAGCAGTTTTGGAGTCAAAAATGGAGAAAAAGAGGCCAACTGTGTAAATTCCTAATGGAACCTCGTATGCCAGCCCTGAAATTCAGAGAAGCAGTTTGGCTGCAGTTCTACCGCGACCGCGGCAGAACCGCAGTAGAAGGCAGCTGCAGAAGTTTCGAGATTCAGATTAAGTCTTTGGCCGCGGTTCTACCGCGAACGCGGCAGAACCGCAGCAGGCGCAGTGAACTTCGAGGATTGAAGTGTAAAAGACGGGATTTTTAGACCTAAACCCTATATTAAACATTAGACTTCACCCAAAATAGGCATGTATTGTTTTTGATAGTATCTTGGCAAGGAAAACAATTGTGAGAGATCACCCAAAACATCTTTATTCTTTTCTTTGATTTTTATTGCTAGTTTATGATGAATCTTACCTAAGTTTGTTTTCCCATAGCCATGAGTAGCTAAATCCTTTGTCTAAGGTTTTGATGGAACCTATTGGGGGATGAACTTCTTGTTTATGTGAATACAAATTGCTAGTTTAATCTCTATTTGTTCAATTTCATGTTTGTTGTAGTTAATTGACAGGATACTCAATTAGCTGTGCCTATTTAGGGTGCATAACTTGGAAAAGAATGCATATTTAGGTTATTGTTGAACAACACCACTCCTAAATTATAAGAGGAATCTATAATTGCGGGTTTAAAGGCGGGATTAGGGATAACGAAGCCTTAGGTGTAATCTAAAGTGAATTGTGCTAAATAAAGTAAGCTAGTGTATCTCGAGAAAGTGCAATTAGTATATTACTGTGATTACTCGGGAGAGATTTACGGTAAGATGAGCGTTCATGATTGATAGAGAGGTATTGGTAAATTTGTATGAGCATAAACAGAAGGGATTCCATCAATAGGGGAAATATTTACCTTAGCTTTTTCTCATCATTGTTTACAACCTTAGCGTTTTAGTTTACATCTGTTTAAGTTAACTGCATCATCAACTGTGATTCAAATATTTGGAAAGTTGGTTCTGAAGAGTTAGTGGTTCTGAAGATAGTAATTAATAGGTTAACTCTCTGTGGATTCGACCATGGGCGTAATACTCAGGTTATATTTGCAACGTCCGCATTGTCCTTTTTATAAGGCATAGTTGGTCGTGATCAAATTTTGGCGCTGTTGCCGGGGAGTTAACAGAATTATCAATTGCCATTGACAGAAATACAAAGATTCTTATTGTAGTCAATTTTCTCTCTACCCAATTTTTCATTGAAAATTTGACGGTTGTTGACTTGGTTGCTCAGGTGTATGCCTAGAAAGTCTACGAGGACTGGAGAAATACTTGAAGGACTCTCAGACCCCGAGCAAACATTCCGGGCATTGAACCGTGCCAACAAAAGAATTCAACAATCCCAACAAACACTCAAAATTGAAACTAACACGGGAGACGTAAACGATCCCAACGGAAACGTCAGAAATGAGCAAGCTGGCTTAAATGCCAGGGAAAGGGCACCTCCTGTGCCTGAGGGTGCATTATATGATTGGGCACAACCAAGAGCTGATAATTTGGCTACTGCCATTGTTGTGCCCGCAATACAAGCTGAATCATTCCAGATCACAAACAATATGCTACACTTGTTGCAAAACAAGGGACTCTTTTCTAGGACACAAATAGAAGATCCTCAGTAGGACTTGAAGAACTTTTTATCCATATGTAAAACTCAAAGGCAACCCAATGTTACTCCGGAAGCAATCAGGCTATTATTGTTTCCATTCTCGGTGACAGGACCTGCGCAGGTTTGGCTAAATTCACTACCCATCAACTCTATAGAAACTTGGGATTAATTAGTTAAGCAATTTCACAACAAATTCCACCGGCCCAACAAAAATGCTCAACAAATTGATGAGATCGTGAGTTTCAAGCAGAAACCAATGGAGACTCTACATGAGACATGGGGCAGGTTTAAAGGAATGTTGGTTATGTGTCCTCACCACGGTGTTCCAGAACAGATGTTGGGACAACGGTTTTACATGGGGCTGTCAGACAGCATGAAGAACATTGTAGATGCCTCAGCTGGTGGGGCGTTCTTGAGCAAGACTTGGAGAGAAGGCCAAAATTTGCTGGACAAAATGACACAAAATTCGGGATGGTCAACTAGGAATGCACCTATCACTCCTGTGGTGCACTCAGTGCCTCTTGATCCTTCTAATACTATGGCTGAAAATATGGCGACTCTCTTGACACAGATGAGCATCCTCACCAAAAAGGTGGAGGAATCAGGGCAAAAGCAGCAGGTACATATAGTAGATACTACCAATGGGGGCTTGTGCGCATCTTGCATTAGCCAGCCAATTGGTAATCCTTGGAATGCAGAGCATGATCATCATCATCAGCACCCTGAAGATATGAATTATGTGGCTAACTATGGGGGTCAGAGACAAGGAAATCAGAATTGGGGTCAGCAGACTCAGCAGCAGTACATGCCACCTCAGCCATAGTACAACGCCGGAAACATGGGAGGTATGAGACCCCCCAACAACATGGCATCATATCCGAGACCACATGGGTACAACAATCAGCAACAAGGGTACTTAATGAATTTAGATGAAGTGAATGGGGAGGATTTGTCGGAATGGGTGTTAGCATTGGAAGGTAGAGGGTCCTGGGACAGAAATATAGAGTTTGAACCCTTACACTTAGAAAAGAGAGAGACCCCTCCAGCAAAACCATCCATTGAAGAACCACCTAAGCTGGAGCTAAAGCCATTGCCAGCCCACCTCAGGTATGAGTTTCTGGGTCCCAACTCCACATTACCTGTTATTATCTCATCTGGTTTGTTAGATGTGCAGGTTCAACAGCTTTTGTAGGTACTAAAGGAGTGCAAAATTGCCATTGGATGGACCATGGCAGACATGAAGGGGATCAACCCCGCCTATTGTATGCACAAGATTCTACTAAAATAGGGGCACAAACCTTCCAGAGAACATCAGAGGAGGCTGAACCCAAATATGAAGGAAGTGGTGAAGAAGGAAGTGATAAAGTGGTTGGATGCGGGAATCATTTTCCCAATCTATGACAGTAGCTGGGTTAGCCCGGTTCAATGTGTTCCTAAAAAGGGTGGCATGACGGTTGTGAAAAATGATAACAATGAATTAATCTCAACAAGAACCGTCACATGCTGGAGAATTTGCATGGATTATAGAAAGCTGAATCTAGCCACCCGGAAAGACCACTTCTCACTTCGCTTCATTGATCAGATGCTGGATAGATTGGCAAGGAGATCACATTTTTGTTTTCTGGATGGGTACTCAGGGTACAAACAGATCTCCATTGCCCCTGAGGACAAAGAAAAGACCTCCTTCACTTGCCCATATGGCATTTATGCCTCCAGGAGGATGCCATTTGGCCTATGCAATGCATCCACCACATTCCAACGGTGCATGATGGACATATTCACTGACATGGTAGAAGATATAATGGAGGTGTTCATGGACGACTTCTCAGTGGTGGGGAATTCATTTGAAGAATGCCTAGTAAATCTGATGCGTGTGCTGAAAAGGTGCATCGAGACTAACTTGGTTCTAAATTGGGAAAAGTGCCATGTCATGGTACAAGAAGGAATATTCTTGGGGCACAGGGTGTCAAGCAAGGGAATAGAGGTTGATAGAGCAAAGGTTGATGTCATAGCAAAGCTGCCTCCACCAACTTCAGTCAAAGCCATAAGAAGCTTTCTTGGACATGTCGGTTTCTACCGGAGGTTCATAAAAGACTTCTCCAAAATCACCAACCCTCTTTGTAAGTTATTAGAGAAAGATCACCCGTTTGTATTTTCTGATGATTGCAGGGTAGCTTTTTAGGAGTTGAAACAGAGGCTGGTCACATCACCCATCATTGTTGCCCCCAATTGGGAGCAACCGTTCGAATTAATATGTGATGCTAGTGACTACGCGGTGGGGGCAGTGCGATCTACTATGCTAGTAGAATGCTGAGCGGAGCCCAGTTGAACTACACAGTGACGGAAAATGAGATGCTAGCTGTGGTATTCGCTTTTGACAAGTTCCGGTCCTACCTGATAGGATCCAAGGTAATTGTATACACTGACCATGCAGCTCTTAGATACTTAATAGAAAAGAAGGACTCTAAGCCACGCCTGATCCGTTGGGTGTTGCTACTGCAAGAGTTCAATATTGAAATTCGTGACCGCAAGGGCGCTGAAAATCAAGTCGCTGATCATCTATCACGACTTGAAGGAGTTGAAAATGTAGTAGAAGTTGAGGAAATTCTGGAAACTTTTCCATATGAGCAGCTTCTCGCTACCACTCATCAGGAAGCGCCTTGGTATGCAGACTATGCTAATTACCTGGCCAGTGGTATTGTTCCTCACGACCTATCATCGGTTCAGAGGAAGAGATTTTTTTGTGAAAGCCATTTGTATTACTGGGATGAGCCCTATCTATTTAGAATATGCCTTGATAACATGATCCGGAGATGCGTCCCCGAGATCGAACAATATTCTGTTTTGCAGGCTTGTCACGCTTCGGCGTATGGCGGTCACTTTGGAGGAATCAGGATAGCAACAAAGGTGCTAGAGGCCGGGTTTTTCTGGCCACCGGTGTTTAAAGATGCTCACTTATGGGTTAAGGGCTGTAATGAATGTCAGCGCACCTGGAACATTTCCTGGCGTCACGAGATGCCCATGAACCCAGTTCAAGAGGTCGAAGTGTTTGATGTTTGGGGGATAGATTTCATGGGTCCCTTCGTCAGCTCCTATGGCAATAAGTACATTCTTGTTGCTGTAGACTATGTGTCCAAGTGGGTAGAAGCTGTAGCGCTGCCCACCAATGATGCTAAAGTGGTGGTTGGGTTTCTAAAGAAGAATATATTCACCCGCTTTGGGACACCGCGCGCAATTATTAGCGACGGAGGTACTCATTTCTGCAATAGAGATTTTGAAAAGTTGTTGGCTAAATACGATGTGCGCCACAAGGTGGCTACTCCTTACCACCCGCAGATTAGTGGACAGGTAGAAGTCTCTAATAGAGAAATCAAGAGTGTGTTAACTAAAATGGTGAACGCCACAAGAACTGACTGGGCGAGGAAGCTAGATGATGCACTATGGGCTTACAAGACAGCTTTCAAGACACCAATTGGTATGTCGCCATACAAGTTGGTGTTTGGGAAGGCATGTCACCTACCTGTTGAACTTGAGCATAAGGCGTGGTGGGCACTAAAACAGCTGAACTTAGAATTGGAATCTGCGGTCACGTCAAGAGTCACTGAATTACATGATCTAGAGGAGTTCTGGTATCTCTCCTTTGAGAGCACAAGGCTGTACAAAGAGAGAATGAAGTGGCTACACGATCAGAACATCATTGAGCAAAATTTCAAACCTGGGGACAGGGTATTGCTCTACAACTCAAGACTGAGGTTGTTCCCGGGTAAGCTTAAGTCACGGTGGTCTGGACCATTTCACGTGGTTGAAGTCTTTCCATCAGGAGCTGTGGAAGTTTCCATTGGATATGAATCTCGTACATTTAGAGTCAATGGTCAGTGGTTGAAATTATATGTGGGTAGGAACGAGCCTAAGGAAATGTCTGAGCTGCACTTGAATGAACCACAGAGGTCGAGCGAACCTTAATTGCGCTCGTCTGAGTCGTGCCGCGACGTTAAATCAGGCGCTGTGTGGGAGGCAACCCATGAAATTATTGTAAGTGTAATCTTATCCTAGTTTATTAAAAAAAAAAAAAATATTCCCCCCTATATTTCCATCAGATTTCCCCCCTTCCCTTATCCTATTCTCTCCTTCTCTCTCTATAAAAAAATCATCCCAAATTCTCTCCCTTCTCTCTTCATCTTTCTCCCTCTTCCTCTCAAACCTCCATTAACACAACTCCAATCCTTCACTTCTTCCACTAAAGTAAGTCTTCTTCCCCCCTTCTATTTCTTCTTCTTTTAGTAGTGTAATTTAATTATTTGTTAGTTTTAGTAAACCCTAGTTAGGATGAGTGTAAAGTTTTAAATTTTTTGCTTTATTTTATATTTTCTATTGTTGTATTTGATGTTTATGGGGTTGTGTGGTGCCAAAGTGTTTGGGTCTCCGTTATTATATAATTGTGGAGTTGTTTTGGTGACTTGGAGGCTTAAACTATATTTTTGTGATAAGTGTGGTGATGGGCCATGTTTTGGCTGGAAATTTAGTTTATGTTGTATAAATTTGAGGCATTTTATGCCTAACCTAGGGTTGGGAATGTTATAATTGATAGTTGATGTGTTGTAATTGACGGGTGTTGGTGTTGTAAGTGGTATTTGGTGGTGTTGTAAATCACGTGTATCACTCGAAGGAGTGTGTGGGGTATATTTTGCCGGAAGCGGTAAGAAAATTTTTGGGCTATTGTGGAGGTTGTTATCATTGAATACAGTCATAGTGGGGGGGGTGGGCACTTTGTAGGAATGAAATAAATGGGGGAAAGTGTTTGGTGCCATCGGGTGGTAAAGTCTGAGTACCCATCTGATTGGCACTAGTTAGGGCACATTTGATGTTTGTGCTGATTCCTTGCAGGTCATATGGCTCCTAAAAGACAAAGGCGATATGGAGGCCCATCCCAGCGGCCTACTTATGATGAGTCCAGGTTCCAATCGGAGCTGGCGGAGGACGACTTCAATGCCAAGGCTACAAAGACCTTCCTCAATGAGATCCCGATTGACCGGGTAGCCCTTCGAGCCGAAAAGGAGGATATGTATGAAGAAATACGGAGACGGGAAATAGAATTCCTATTTGACGACCCTGCCCCAGTTAACAAGATGCTGGTTCGAGAATTTTATGCCAACTGCCCACTGCACTTGGGTAGGGAGGTGATTGTTCATGGTACGGTGGTCAGTGCCAAAGTTCCAACAATTCGTCAGGTGTTGCGGCTGCCTCCATTCACCAATGACGTCGACTATTACCACAACAGGCCAGGGGTGACATGGGAGGTCATGACAAATGTACTTTGCACAGGGGGGCAACCCATTTGGATACGTGACCAAATAACCCTCAACTCTAACTCTTTCACCCATTTGGCCAAGTGTTGGTTGACTATCATCTGTAGCAGGTTCTTGCCATCCAGCAATACAACGGACGTGAACTTCAATCGGGCACTATTGACTTGGTGCTTTGTGACAAGGAAGGATTTTGATGCGGCCCGGGTAATTGGTGATGAAATGGTCATACGGGGACGACTGCTGACAAAGGGATTCTATTACCCTTCTTTGGTGACCACACTGTGCTTGATGAGAAACACCCCCACCAATCTTGCCGATGGAGATTTGCCACCCAAAGCAGCATTCAAAGCTTCTAGCATCAGAGTAGGCCGGGGAATAAGGACCACAATTGAGATAGATGACGAGGATGATGATCCGGTCCCTCTTGCTCCATCCAGGAGGTCCGCTGATAGTGCCGGACCATCTCGATACACCCATTCTGGGACTTGCCTATCCAGATCAAAGTCCACCAGGCCTATGCTGCGGTCCATGGAGGAAGAGGTCGCGGATCTCCGCACCTCAGTGGACGGCCTACACACGAGGATGGATGCCATGTCTCAGAGGCAGTCCAGGACTGAGAGCTGGTTTATGGCCTGGTTCCGTGCGTTGGGGAGAGCCTGCAGTGTAGACCACAGCGCCGTCTCCGACTCTGACTGAGTCTCAGGGAAGTATTCTAACCCTTCTGCTCTTTACCTTCTTGATATGACATGGGGACATGCCATGATTCTAAGTGTGGGGTGGGAGACTTGCTCTGATTGTATGTTGTATTGTATATAGCTGTTATTGTATTGTAGCATTAGTGTTGTATATATTTGACTATGATTATATTAGGATTAGCTGACTTGGCCCAACGACGGACACTTGTCGACGGGTCTCTTGAGGGTAAAAGTCGGAATTAAATAAAAAATTTAAAAAAAAACCCAAAAACAAAGTTAGAGGACTCTTCCTGATGACGCACAATTTGGACAATACTCTTGAGGGAAGTAGTCCATGTAGATTTTCTTTTTATTTTTTTTGTTTTTAGGAAGTGTAGTACCTCCCCCTTGGTTTTTCTTTTGACCACGGTTCTTTTCCAATTTTTTTTTTCTTGAACCGGGTTAGGTAGATTTTCCTTTATAGTTTTAGGACTAGATGGGTGAAGGCTAGAATGTAACTCCTGATGTGCACACCTGCAAATAACTAAAAAGAACTTGAGAGTGTGACGTTGAGGCTTGTTTGTGGACTAGTAAATTTATGCCTTAATTTTGCACATCTTGTCTTGCTTGAACACTCGTATGGGTGAGTTGATGAACTGATTCGGAATGAGTTACATGCTAAGTGTGTGAGAGTTATTACTTACATTCTGTGCTTGCATGCGATACCTAGAACTTTCCCTGTGTGTTTGCAAAGCGAAATAGAAGTCGTTTGGTTTTAGAGATTATTGAGGCATTTCTTTGTGCAACCCTGTATAATTGTGAATCCACCTGTATATATTGCCATAGTTAACCCCTTTGAGCCTAAAGCCTTTTCTTTGATAACCCTATAATGATCTAAATCATTGTATTTGAATAGCTGAATCGTGTAAACCTATACCTCCTAGTAGCACTTGAATCATTAAAGAACATATAAAAATCGAAGTGTGGGGTAGTAGGGAGTTAAAAAAAAGGGAGTCAAGAATGAATTGTTTGATTGGTACACTGGCATTCTAATCTAAAAAAAAAAGGGAGAAGCCAGTTGCACCTAAAGAAAAATGGGGGTCATATGTGAAACAAAAATGTGGAATAATGAATGGGGTTGAGCATGAAAGTTGTAATAAAAGGAAGTATGTATTAAAAGTGCTTAGGGAGGCTAGTCACTATATCCAAATCTATCCTACCCGTCCCTTAGCCTACATTACAACCAATAAAGACCTCTTGATCTTTGACTGAATGGCTCGATTAGTAGAGTATTACACTAGGGGCAAGCTTATGGTGTGTCTGTGTGGCATGTGAATGCTCTTTGCTGAGAGTGAGTGAATTCTTCCTATATTTGGTTCCTTGTTGTTTGAATTTTATGTGTGTGGAACTTCTCTCATATTTTTGATGTGAGGGCATGTGACTCAGGAAGAAAAAGTGAGTCTTCACTTCTGTTAGAGTAATTAGAGTGAGCACAAGTGTGTCATGGCATGAGAGTCTGCATTTGAGGTATGATTGTTGCACTGCTTAGGTCGATCCTTTATAATAGCGGGTGTGACATAAATTGGGGCAATGAATTGAACAGTTAGGCCTAGAAGTGTGGTTTAGCTTGCTCGAGGACGAGCAAAGGTTTAAGTGTCGGGTGTTGATAATAGGTGAATTTGAACATAATCACGCCTTAAATAATCACCTTCTTGTATAGTTTTGATGATAAAAATAATAACAAAATGCTCTTAATAGTGCTTTTCATGATTTGCAAGTGATATATGTTCAAGAAAGGCTAGGGAGCAGTTTTGGAGGCAAAAATGGAGAAAAAGAGGCCAATTGTGTAAATTCCCAATGGAACCTCATATGCCAGCCCTGAAATTCAGAGAAGCAGTTTGGCCGCAGTTCTACCGCGACTGCGGCAGAACCGCGGTGGAAGGCAGCTGCAGAAGTTTCGAGATTCAGATAGGGTCTTTGGCTGCGGTTCTACCGCGACCGCGGCAGGCGCAGTAAACTTCGAGGACTGAAGTGTAAAAGACGGTATTTTTAGACCTAAACCCTATATTAAACATTAGACTTCGCCCAAAAGAGGCATGTATTGTTTTTGATAGTATCTTGGCAAGGAAAACAATTGTGAGAGATCACCCAAAACATCTTTATTCTTTTCTTTGATTTTTATTG
>MU723493.1:29796-69554 GCA_026770625.1 Nicotiana glauca
GTTCATGATTGATAGAGAGGTATTGGTAAATTTGTATGAGCATAAACAGAAGGGATTCCATCAATAGGGGAAATCTTTACCTTAGATTTTTCTCATCATTGTTTACAACCTTAGCGTTTTAGTTTACATCTGTTTAAGTTAACTGCAATCTTAGTTATTAAAGAAACCATCAACTGTGATTCAAATATTTGGAAAGTTGGTTCCGAAGAGTTAGTGGTTCTGAAGATAGTAATTAATAGGTTAACTCTCTGTGGATTCGACCTTGGGCGTAATACTCGGGTTATATTTGCAACGTCCGCATTGTCCTTTTTATAAGGCATAGTTGGGCGTGATCAGGTACCTTTGAGTACTCATTGAACTTTAATGCACAAGGCTGGTAATTCCACACTGCACTTGTTCAATATTTTGGTAGTGTTTGGGTGCTGGTATTGGCCAAGGACCTCAATGGGCCCTTAGGGAGCTTTGCCGTACCCAAACCATGGCAAAGGCTGTGAAACTCGAAGGAGTGAGGTTGGAAGAATTGGGCCTGGTTATAGGCTCCCTATAGAATAACTTCTTATTTTTCTTTACTTATGTAATTCAGCTATCATGGTTTGTAATAACTTGTAAACAACTGATTTAGTTTATAGTGAAATTGGGTGGGGCTATGCATGCTTAGTTTAAGTAATGGGTAGAAAACATGTCTATAGGACTTTACTTACCTATTTGTGCAATAGAAACCATGTATAGGACATGCATCTTACATATAGAAATCCTGCTTTAGGCTCTTTACTTTCAGATTGTTATTATACTCATTCCGTAATCATGATTAGTAACCAACAAACAACTGTTATAAAAATTATTACTGCATTTAGAGACCATGTTTTAGGAGCTTTATGTGCAGTAGACATCATGTTACTTAGGATTTTTTATTTCATCTGAGTTGCAATTGCTGAACGCCTCACCGGTTGTTTAATTTAATAACACAAGTTTTGTTAACTGCGTCTTCTCTTTAAATCTGGAATTAATATGCATGTTCACCTTTTTAAGATAAGTAGGCAATATATATGACGCCTAGGCAAGCTTTAGGCCCAATAAAATTGGTTGATCTTGTTTTACCAGTTTCAGACTACTCAGCCTCTTTTAACTTTCTGAACTTTGTTCCTCGTTTGCCTCTCTGAAGCTCACTCTTTTATCTCTCTATCTAGAAACCAGTTTCGTATTTATATACTCACTATTTTTGATTCTTGCTATAAAACTTTCAAACTACTAGGTTACCTTTCTGCCCAGGATCACGTTATTTTGATACTTGTCTAATTAAACTATTGTATTTTCAAATCTCTACTTTCTTCAAAAATGATGTTTTAACAATTCCCTTACCTTTACTTACTCAACTGTTTTTAGATGTATTCCTGAAAATCAAACATTCTTCGGGTCATTCAATTTTGATTAAACCTTGTGCTTTCACTGAAACTTATCTTCCTCTGGCATTCCTGCTTTTAAACTCTTATCTTTTAAGACCTTAAATGTGTTTGAGATGTGCTAATTACATGTTTACTTGTTGAGGGATTTGTAAGCCTCTTGTTTGCCTTTGTATGGTTCCTTTATGTGTAGTCCTACTTGTTATGTATGTCACCTAGCATTTTGTCCTTTAAACATAAGGGTTCAGCCTAGTCCTTACCTTATAGGAATAGTGGTCCTAAATACCCTCTAGGACTTATAGGATGGGACGGGTAATAGCACGCAATAAGCATTCGTGACCAATCTACGCGTTTAAATAACCTTTACGGGGTGAGAAGGGTAGAATATGGAGATGATGACCTATGCGCTAATATCACGTGCGACCCCTCTTTGAAGAGTGATTGCTGGGTATTGCATTGAAGTGATCCATATTAATCGTCAACCTAGGACCCCTCTTCCTTTTGTTCTCTTTCTTGATAATTGTTTAAACCTTTCAAATTTCTGCTCTCTTTCTACTTACTTTCACAAGTTTCAATTTGATTGCAATGTTGTATGCAAGTCCTTATTTGAGCCTTGATTGTTTACTTGTAAAGTCACAATTGTAACATGGCCGGAACCACACTAGTGGATTTTGAGGGGTGCCTAACACCTTCCCCTCGAGATAATTTCTAGCCCTTACCCAAACTCTGGTTTCTTCAACTCAAACCCTTCTTAAAGTGTCCTAATGCACTATAATCATTAGGTGGCGACTCTCCAATTCCAAAATCCAATTCTCGAAAGGGAATAGAGTTGTCCTCCCAAGTCGTAAACCCGATTTTGACTCTTAGAAAAGGGGGCGTCGACAGCATGGCGACTCTGCTGGGATTTTCTTTACGCTTTTACCATTGCATGTTATTTGTACTTAATTTTTCTTTATTGCTTTTACTTAAGTGTCTTTATCTATTCTTCTATGAAATTGACTTGTTTGTTTGTTTCTTTTCTTTAATGCTTTCTTTTACCGCTTTCCTTTAATACTGTTGTAATTACGAGCAATTATTATAATTATTATCTTATGAACGTGGAAATACATGACAATTTGTTTCATTCTTGTAATTGCATCTTCAACATCATATTCCACTCGTGCTAAACAAATACCATAGCAACACTTATAATGAGTGGTTGCGCTATTCTAATATTATCACCCCCTAAATTTGGCAAAGGCGTATTTGCGGTAAAACCAGTCGATCAGCGGTGCAGTCGACGGTTCCGTGCCTGTCCCTCTTGAGTTGTCCGCTCAAGGGTACCATACCACATAGAAACCTCACTCTGTTTAACTGTGCATGCATCATGATCAAACCTAGTCGAGTCAGTTATGTTGTCCATATAATGACTCATTAAAACAGCCTTGTCCAAAGTCCATCGGGTTTTCTCGAAACCCAAATGGACACCACCATATTCTGTGCATTTATTTGGAGAACTAAATGCTCTTTATGCTAATTATTGGTTTAAATAGTCGAGTCAGGTGGGGTAAGGTCCTAACAATTTTTTTTTACAGAAAATGAGGCACGAAGTCCCCAGATTTGGCATGGTAACCAACATTCACCCAAGGCTGCTAAGTTGGTGGAAAGACCTTCATTCCAATGATCAGACGCTCGTCCACAAGTATTTAGGGAATTTGCCTTCTCTTTTGGAGATCCAGCCTGACAATAAAATTATAAAGGCTGCAACTCTATTCTGGGATAGTGACATATCCGTGTTCCGCTTTGGGGACCTTGAAATGACTCCTTTGCTCGAGGAAATAGGAGGGTTAGCTGGTATTCCTTGGGAGACTCCGGGTTTGCTTATGCCAGAAAATTGCAAGGGTAGGGGTTTCCTCAAGATGATGGGATTAAAGAAAAACCCAGACTTAACCTGTTTGAAGGAATCTTACATTTCATTCGACTATCTGTACGAGAGGTACGACCATAGCAAGTCATACCGCACTTACCCAGATGAATTTGCCCTTACCTCATTGGGGCATATCCACAGGAGGGTCTTCGTTTTTATGTTCTGCTTTTTGGGAATGATAGTGTTCCCCATAAAGAAGGTTAGGATCCATACTAGACTAGCCATGGTAACCAAGACTTTTGATGGAAGGAATTGGCGGGTAGCCTTTTAGCATAGTACCAATGATCATTGCTGAGATATACCGAGCCCTGGACAGCTCTCAATGAGGGGCCAATCATTTTGAGGGTTGCAACTTATTACTCCAGCTCTGGCTCATGGAGCACCTCTAGAAGGGTGAATACTGGCAAGTGATTCTGCATAGAGACTGGGATGATCACATCGCCTTCCATCAGACAAGGCGAATGAATTATATGCCTAACATGTTCGCTCAGCCAGAGGACGCTGGAAGATGGATAGATTTATTTGAAAATCTAAAAGAAGACCAAGTGCAGTGGATGTTTGAGTGGTTCCCTACGGAAGAATTCATTGTCCGGTCTCGGGACGTACCATTTCTCATACTCATTGGTCTGAGGGGAACTTATCCCTATGTCCCTCTCCGAGTCATGAGGCAGGCACGAAGAAGCAAGTCATATCAAGGGTCGACAAGATGAGTCACTTCAGGGCTGACTTCCAGGACGATGATAGCCCTCACAAGTGCCAAGCTCAGTACATGTGGCACTGCAAAATCATCTTGGGGAAAGATTATATTAAGCCAGATAGGTGTCACGCCGGCTATGCACCACACTATTCGGGTTGGTTGGAAGAAAATCACAAAGGTTTGGGTCAGCCCGGGTTCATTCGAGGTCATAGGGTCATCGACGAAAAGGCTGAGGCATGGGATAAGTATAACCAACTGCGCAACAGAATTCGAGAATGTGAACGCGAGCACCAGGAAATACAAGAAGCCCATCAGAAGTTGATTGAAGAGTGGAAAAATATGGCTGTCAGCGCCAACAAGCGACCGGGGTATTTGGAGCGGGGTCTAGTGGAGCTGGAATGAAAGTTCATCAAGAGGATTGAAGACTGTCAAAACGCTGAGGGAAATGCGGGCGGACATCTGGCCCGAGCTTATTTGCTGTTAGGATTGCACGAGCTGGTAAAGCAGTTCGATGGGGATAAAGATGCCGAGTCTGGGGAAGGTCCTTCTGGGACCAAGTAGTTAGGAGTCTTTTCTTTTTGCTTTTAATGTAATAAGGCCGATGGCCATTAGTGATATTTTACTTTCCGTTATTTAGTGTCATTTTGGTATTCGTCTTATTTTTATCAATAAAATGAGGCATTTAGCATTATAAGTTCTCCAAAACTATTTGTCGCTAGGCCTACCTCGGGCACAACGAGATACCCAAATTAGGACACGATTTATATTCTTGCACAATGTGTTTAAATATTGCAACGTTTTATTCTCATAACCCGCACTAACTTGTTACCTTTTTGTTTTTACTTTTGTTTTATTCCCCTCCCCAAAAGGTTAATTCGTGCACTCTGGCATCATCATCATACTCTATGAGATCCAAGGGCCCTCCACCTCCTACTCCTCCGAGTTCTATCAGAAACAAGAACAAGGCTAAAATGAAAGACTTGAACAACATCAGAAAGGAGAACTCGGGTGAACAAACAGAGGTTACTCAGGGTAGCTAGATCTCCAAGGAAAGTGCTGCCCAACTTGAGCAAAAGTTATTGAACTTTCGAGAAGAACTGGATCAAGTTTGGAACCTAGAAAACTTGTAATTTTCCCTTACCACTCCCGATATCAACTTACCCAACACCTAAAATCCCGCACCTCCATAGAACACCCCACAACCACAAAAACAACCCACATATACTCAACATTGCAACACATTCCACACTTCTAATAACCCTCAATTGCTCATCCCTGAACCACTAAACACCACAAATGATCCTCTCCACAACACCCCCATATATGTGGAAACCATACCATACTATACTCAACCAATCTTAAGCACACTTGAGTCTGATGACAAAGACTCTCTTATCAGGAACCTGGCCGCAGAACTCAAGAAATTGACTAGCCGAGTCCAGGGTGTTGAAGGAAACAAAGGTATTGAGGGGCTGAATTACGAGGACCTTTGCATTTAGCCAGATGTTGAACTTCCTGAGGGGTACAAACCTCCCATGTTCGAAATGTTCGATGGCACGGGAGATCCCAGAGTCCATTTGAGGACATACTGTGACAAACTGGTCGCAGTCGGAAAAGATGAGAAGATCCGTATGAAGCTCTTTATGAGAAGTCTAAAAGGGGATACTCTATCTTGGTACATCAACCAAGACCCCAAGAAGTGGACAAGCTGGGTAGTTATGGCATCCGATTTCAGGGACAGGTTCAGATTCAATACAAAGAATGCACTAGACATATTGTACATCCAGAATTTGAAGAAGAAACATACAGAGACATTCCGTGAGTATGCTACTTGTTGGAGATCAGAGGCTGCTAAGGTTAGGCCGGCCTTAGAAGAGGAACCGATGAACAAATTCTTCGTCTGGGCTTAAGATCCACAATATTATGAGAGGTTGATGCTGATCTAGGGCCAAAAATTCTTTGATATCATCAAGCTAGGGGAAAGAATTGAGGAAGGCATTAAGAGCGGTATGGTTACTAACCTTGAAGCATTACAGGCCACCAACAAGGCTCTACAATCTGGTGGCACGTCCAAGAAGAGGGATGTTAGTGCCGTGATGGTCGCACAGAGAAAAAAATCCCAGATAAAATACCAAACTTACCCGTCACCTCCACTTACATATCAGCCTACCCCAAATTACCAAGCACCCACAACCTCCTACAAAAATCCACCACCCGTTTATCAATCATCTCCACCTCCCACATATCAGCCCACTTCACCCCGATACTCTTAACCTGCACCTGTCTACCAAGCTTATAATGCTCAACCCCCTCACTACCAATCACCTCCCACTCGCCAAAATTTCCCTATACCTAGACTGAATTTTGATTGCAAACCTCCCAGACAATACACAGCCATCGCCGAACCAATTGACCAGATGTATGAAAGACTTAAAGTTGTTGGTTAAGTCACCCCAATCCCTGCCATAACTCCAGAAAATCCTTCCCAATGGATCAACCCGAACAAAATCTGTGCGTACCATTCCGGCATGAAAGGACATACCATTAACGAGTGCCACTCGCTGAAGGATAAGATCCAAGCTCTGATTGACAACAAGATCATCGTAGCAAAGGAGCCTGCTCCTAATGTTCGCAAAAACCCTCTGCCTAACCACAAGGGTGGAGGCATTCACATGATTGAGATCGAATATGATTGGGACCCCAAATGGTTGATTGGATTGATTACTGAGGGTGATGAGCCAAAGAACTTAATAGTCACAGTTAGCCCTATTGTTTTCCAGATCCAACCCTCTGGGGACGATGAGGTAAACATATCTATACCACTCGAGTTCTAAGCACCTTCCTCTGCAAATGTGCTCGAACCAATTGAGGTTGAGTTCGGAGTTCCAAAAGCACCCACACCATTCGAAGTTGCTGTGATACCTCCAAGGGTTCCTATTCCGGTAGCAATGTCAGACATAATACCGTTCCACTCAAATGCCATACCATGGGATTACACAGCCAAATCAAGAAGGAAAGGGAAAAACAAATTTGGAGAAGCAATTGCTGCGCAAGGTATGAACAAAACCGGCAGAGTTTACACTCCAGAACACCTAGCTGAGTCCAGTAAGCAAGCCTCTGGACGACCTATTGAAACTGGGCCCGATGATCTTTGGAGGAAGATACAGGAAAAAGAGTACTCAGACGTGGAACAACTAAATAAGACATCGGCACAGATTTCCATCCTAGCTCTTCTGTAGAGCTCTGATGCACACAAGAATGCCTTGATGAAGATACTGAGTGAGGCATATGTTCCCAGCAACATAACTGGAGAGCCACAAAATCACCTTTTACGAAGATGAGCTGCCACCGGAAGGGCTGAATCACAACAAGGGACTGCACATCACCGTGCAATGCGAGGATTATTTCATTACTAGAGTCCCGATCGACGGAGGATCCAACCTCAATATATGCCCGTTGATAACCCTCAGAACACTGGGGAAGAGCCTGCATGATATCAAAGATGGGGCCATCAATGTCAAAGCCTTCGATGGGTCCCAAAGGTCCACTATTGGGGAAATCAGTTTATGCCTGCAAATGGGACCAACTTGGTTCGACGTTGACTTTCAAGTGATAGACGTCCCAGCATCCTACAGCTTGCTATTGGGGACGACCATGGATTCATGCCGCCGAGGCTGTAGCATCAACCCTGCACCAGGCAGTGAAATTTGAGTGGAATCATCAAGAGGTGATTATTCATAGCGATGGTAGCAACCCCACATACAGTCGCCAGACCATCCCGATGATTGGAGGAAGAAGAAGAATAGACGGAGAAACCTACCATCACATCGAGCGGGTCAAAGCCGTGGATAAAGATAAATGGTGGGATAGCAAAATTGAAAGTATCCTGAATTGGTGTGGATATGAGCCTGGAAAGGGACTTGGCAAAAACCTCCAGGGAATCACCAAACCCATCAAGCTGAAGAAACATGGTACTACCTTTGGTTTGGGGTATGAATACACCTGGAAAGAGTTCGATGAATGGTCGCCATCATGGCACTGTCCCTACTATCCACTGGAGCATCCTATACCTCGTCTGGAGCAAAATTTCCAACCAGCAGATATTATATATGGGTCAGAAGAAGAAGAGGCATTGGCGGCAATGAGGAATCTATTTCTGAAAGATGACAGTATGGACAACTGTGTCATTTTTTGAGGAGGAGGGAGAGGAAGGCCCTTCTATACAAGCTATGAACCGAGGAGAACGCCTCAGTAATTGGTCCATCAAAACCACCAGGGCCCGGAAAGCTTCGGGGTAGCAAGGGTAAACAAAGCACCATGCATCATATTTTACTTTTTACTAGCTGATTTTCTTTCCGTATTTTCTTTAAGTTTGAAAAGAGCTCCGATGTTCAAAACAATTATGAAATTTAATCAAAGCATTTCAGTTTCTTATATATATCTCGCTCTTATTATTTTCTTTATCATTTACTTTATTTACACAACATTACCATTACTTATCTTGATGATGAACCGATGATTATGACTTGCAACGAGACAACACAACAAACGGATATAGACTCAGAAGAGGATGATATACTAGAAGAGGTTGTTAAAGAAGTTGAGGATTTTGAAAATAGGCCTAAGTCTAACTTGGACGAAACTGAGGTCGTTAACTTGGGGGATACAGAGAATGTTAAAGAAACGTACATCAGCGTTCACCTATCACCGTCAGAAAAGAAAGAGTACACAGAGTTTCTAAAGGAATATGAGGACATATTCGCCTGGTCATATGATGATATGATTGGTCTAGTACATCCATTATAGCTCACAAACTGCCAACAGATCCAACATGTCCGCCCGTAAAGCAGAAACTCAGAAAGTTCAAGCCCGACATGAGTTTGAAAATTAAGGAAGAAGTCACCAAGCAGGTCAAGGCCAAGATTCTCAAGGTGGTAGAGTATCCAACATAGTTAGCCAACATTGTACCAGTGCCAAAGAAAGATGGGAAGGTTAGGGTCTGTGTCGACTACCAGGATCTTAACCTGGCCAGTCCCAAAGACGACTTCCCCTTGCCAAACATACACATTCTTATTGACAACAGCGCTAAGCATGAGATGCAGTCGTTTATTGATTTTTTTGCCGGGTATCATCAGATATTGATGGACGAGCAAGACGCGGAGAAAATGGCTTTCATTACGCCGTGGGGGATGTATTGCTACAAGATGATGCCATTTGGGTTAAACAATGTTGGTGCCACTTACATGAGGTCCATGACTACTATTTTCCATGACATGATATATAAAGAGATTGAGGTATATGTAGACGATGTCATCATCAAATCCAAGAAAGCCTCTGACCACATGGAAGATCTGAGAAAGTTCTTCAATAGACTAAGAAGGTACAATCTGTAATTGAATCCCGTCAAGTGTGCATTTGGGGTTCCTGCCAAAAATTTACTGGGGTTTATCGTGAGTCATCGAGGAATAGAATTGCATCCATCAAAGGTTAAGTTCATTCAAGAAGTGCCAGTACCAAAGAACAAGAAGGACGTGATGAGTTTCCTGGGGAGACTCAACTATATCAGCCGGTTCATAGCTCAGTCCACTATCATTTGTGAACCCATCTTTAAAATGTTGAAGAAGGACGCTGCTACCAAATAGACTGATGATTGTCAGAAAGCCTTTGACAGAATCAAGGAATACCTGTCAACGTCGCCAGTTTTGGTCCCGCCCCAACCAGGTAGAGCTCTATTGCTCTACCTTACAGTATTGGATGGAGCATTCGGTTGTGTTTTGGGACAACACGATGAAACAAGGAGAAAGGAGCAAGCCATCTACTATCTCAGTAAGAAGTTCACCCCTGTACGAGGCCCGGTATTCTCTATAGAGTGCACCTGTTGTGCTCTGACTTGGGTATCTCAGAAGTTGAGGCATTATTTCTATGCCTATACCACTTATCTCATATCAAGAATGGATCCACTGAAGTATATTTTCCAGAAGCCCATGCCCACTGGCAAGCTCGCCAAGTGGCAAATCCTGCTAAGTGAATTCGACATTGTTTACGTGACTCAGAAGGCAATGAAAGGACAAGCCTTAGCGGATCATCTCGCCAAGAATCCCGTCGGCGGAGAATATGAACCTCTAAAGACGTATTTTCCCGATGAAGAGGTATCTTTCATAGGAGAAGATATTGTAGAATCCTATGGAGGTTGGAGAATGTTTTTCGACGGAGCCGCAAATTTCAAAGGAGTTGGCATAGGAGCAGTCCTAGTATCAGAAATCGGCCAGCATTACCCGGTATCCACCAAACTCAGGTTCCTATGCACCAACAATATGGCCGAATATGAAGCCTGAATCTTGGGGCTCAAGATAGCCATTGACATGAACATTCAGGAGTTGCTACTGATCGGGGATACAGACTTGCTCATACATCAGGTCCGAGAATAATGGGAAACCAAGAACTCTAAGATACTTCCTTACCTACATCACATAAAGGAGTTGAGGAAGAGATTCACAAATAAAGAATTCAACACGTCCCCAGAGTGCAGAATGAGTTCGCTGATGCATTAGCTACTCTATCATCCATGATCCAACATCCAGATAAGAATTTCATTGATCCCATTCCGGTAAAGATTTATGATCAACCAGCTTATTGTGATCATGTTGAGGAAGAATCAAACGGAAAACCATGGTTCCATGAGATCAAGGAGTACTTGACAATAGGAGAATACCCAGAACTTGCCAACGCTTCTCAGAAGCGCACATTTCGGTGGTTTTCTAACAACTTCTTTCACAGTGGAGGAATCCTGTATAAGAGGACTCCCGATTTGGGATTACTAAGGTGTGTCAAAGCAAAGGAAGCATCCAAGATATTAGAAGAGGTTCATGCAGGAACCTGTGGTCCACATATGAATGGTTTTGTCTTAGAAAAGAAAATACTCCGAGTAGGATATTTTTGGATGACTATGGAAAAAGACTGCATCCATTATGCTCGCAAATGCCGTTGCTAGTTACATGCAGTATGATAAAGGTGCCTCCAAACGAGCTTACTGCAACAAGCTCGCTGTGGCCGTTCGCCGCTTGGGGAATGGATGTTATCGGACCTATCGAGCCTGCCACATCAAATAGGCACATTTTCATTCTCATGGTAATTGATTATTTCACCAAATGGGTTGAAGCAGCATTATATAAATCAATAACCAAGAAAGTTGTGGCAGACTTTGTCCGCGACCGTATTGTTTGTCGGTTTGGCATTCCAGAGTCGATCATTACTGTTGATACCTAATTTTTACCTAAGTATTTTTATACCCAAATACTTCCAAAATAGCATATTGGTGCATATATAAGCACACCCAAGAATTTTGGTATTTTAATGATTTTTAAAACCAATTTGTTGCCTATTTTAGTACAACAAAATCCAATAATTATTCCCAAAATTATCATTTTGCCGACTAATTCATTTTATTCTCACATTTGCACTAATATATAATTAAGGTAATTTTTTTGCATATTTTTACAAATTTGTTTGGTATTTTAAAAGCTAAATTGCGTATAATTGCAATTATAGCCTATCTTGTAATTTATAGTGTTTTATGTTTATAAAATTAATCCCAATATTTTTAAATTAATATTTTTATAATATTCATTTACCCAATACTTTTATTTTTCTCTTAAAATCTGTATTACTATTTTATAAAAAATTTTAAAGGGAAAATTGGCTATTTACGATTTGGCCTCAATTGCATTTCAATTATAGCCAATTTGGCAACCCCAATTAACCCAATTTCAAAGTTCAAAATTACCCAGCCCAATTTCAAATTAACCCAACCCCTGACCCATTTATCCGATCCGCCCGGCTCCCATTCAATCTAGGCTGTTGATCTAAATGATCAACGACCACCCTTCATTCTTTCCTTTTTAATTTTACCAACCACACCCAACCCTAATCATTTCTTACCAAATGCCTCCCTTGAAACCCCTCGTCTCTGAAACTCTTTCTAATCTCTCTGCAAACCCTAGCCGCCGCCTCTCAATACCACCCTAATCCATGGCCTCCCATGGCCATCGGAGATGTGTAATGGCCTCCCATGGCTCCTGGGTGTTCGCTTCTGTGGTGTCACGGCCAAAATCTCAGAGGAAGCTGGTCCAGTCGTTGCCTGACTTCCATCCATGACCTTTCTTCGATCATCCCTAACTTTTCTCCGCTCAACCATGGCCGTTCGAGTTAGATCCTTGGCGCTCCTGGTTAGATCGTTAATTTCCAAGGCCTTTCTCACCTTTCTGGGTTCTTCGAAACCCTAATCTTTGGTATTTTTTGATTTTTCTTTCAGATCTGCTTTAGGTCTATACTTTCCATGAATGTTTAATTGCCTTTGTGAAAGTTCTTCAACTTTTCTTGCAAAAACGACCTTTCATTAGGGTTTTTCCTTTGAAGTTTTTCAAAAGATATCTAATCTTTTAACGTGTTTATGTTTTGGCTATGATTTGTTCATGTTTATTCTTCTATCTGTTTCAGCATGTTAAAAACCCTAATTCCTTTTTAGTTTATCCGAGTTCTGAAAGCTGCTTGTTTAAATGTGGATTTGTTTTTTGTTGCTGATTCTTTCTTCCTCGTTTAATCTGTTTAATTTTATGTTCTTACCATCTTGCAAAACATGGTTACTGTTAAAGCCCTAATTTTCTTTAGAAGTTTTCTCACTTGTTCCTACTCTGAGGCCCTTTACTTGCTTCTATGTCTTCTTCACTGTTGTTTCTATGTGATTACTTGACCTGCTTGACTATTGTGCTTCGAATATTTTCTTACTACTGAACCCTAGCTTACCCTAATGCTACTATATGTTTGTGCTTCTTCTTTTCGTCAACATGTCTAACACTGCATGCTTGTTCATTCCTTGCTATTTATATAGTGAAGTGCAGAATCATGTTCCTTTCTTGTTTGATCTTGATTCCTTTAATCTTGTGACTGACTGCAAAAAGATTTTTCTTACGAGCCCAAATTTTTACTCATCTGTTCAAAATTAATTGATTCTCTTCCTTTATTGTGATATTTTATCTTGCTGAATCATTTCCCAAAATAAGCCTATTTTGTACTTAGACTGGATTATTTACTTCATGCTTTTACTATCCCTTTTCATGGCAATAATCAATCTGCCCCCCAAACTAATTTTCTTTCCTTAATTAGGCCTGGTGACCCGTTTAGCAGTGTTTCCCTAATTAAAGGGGAATCACTTAGGTTAATTGATTCAGAATGGTGATTGTTTCCATGTTTGTGTTTTAATTTTACTTATTACCTTATTTCTCTACACGTTTTCAAAGTTATAAATACCTACACTCTTCTCCTTCAAATACATGAATACAGATGAACAATCTGAGTTCAAAAATCACTCTTACACTTAAAAAACTCTCTCTCTCTTTCTGCTACTTGTGCTGTTGCTTTGTCTAGCCGGCTGGAAGCTAAGGCTAGATTGTGGATTCTTGTTGCTCTATTTTTCTGCACTTTGCTTCTCTACTGGTATGTCCTAGTTAATTTACAAGCTTCAACAACAACATGTTTTTCATTCCTGTCCACTTCTACTCATGTTTTCTGCAATCAAAATGTGTTATTAGCATGCTGTAATATGTTCCCTTTTCCTTGCAATTTAAAGTTTATCTATGTGCGCATTCTGTCAGTTGTGTGTTGTTTCTTTGCTACCTTATGAATCCCAAATCCCCATACCCCTTTTTATGCTTTAAGTTATGGTTTAGAAACATGGCAATGTCTGAAATCATTGTCCATGGATATGAACTGGACCCTTTTGGGCCCTAAGCTTTGTCAATTTCCCATCCCCACTCCCTTATTGTGTGTGATGAGTAACAGCCTTGGCCTGCCAGTATTTCTAATTATTGTTCAGGCCATGGCTTGACCTCCAGTAGGTCATTACTCTCTAAATGCTTGATCAACAGGTTTGGCCAGGGTGTGCCAGTATATTTTGTGGCTGGGCATGACCACCAGCCTTCCTGGGTAGCCCCTACCCTTTCTATTGCACTTACACTCATTCTTATAACTTAAGTTCTGCCCCTCTTGTGTGAGCCTTGCCTTGGGATCCTTGAGCTCCCTCTGAACTTGGACATATAAGGGCTGGCCCTTCCACACTGCACAACTCAATTTCTGATTAACATCTTGGGTGTATGCACTGCCTGGGGTTCCTGAAATCCCTTGGATCTCTGAAACACCCTAGATGAGAGAAGGCTTGGAAATCTGGATCTCGGAAGTGGCTCAATCTCATATTATTAGGCCTCAAGTCTGGATTAGGCTGCTCGTATGTAGCTGAGGATTTATGATGTATTTTTTTATTCCAGTTCATTTCTTTTGGGTTGTAATAACTTGTACAAGCTCGGGGAACTTTAGTAAAAAGGGGGTTGGGATTTATTTTTATACATCAAGGGTAGAGATCATGCCTATAGGAGTTTGTTATGATTTCTGCAATTTCACACCTAGATATCATGCCTATAGGGTTAACTTTTAATTTCTGCACTCATACCTAGAAATCATGCCTATAGGGTAACTCTTAATTTCTGCAATCTCACACCTAGGAATCATGCCTATAGGGTTTAACTTTTAATTTTTGCAAATATGCCTAGATGTCATGCCTATAGGTTAACTTTTAACTTCTGCAAACTCATACCTATAGTATTCACTCATAATTTCTACGTCTCCAGGCATAGATATCCTACCTACAAGATTAACTTCCAATTGTTCTATAAAATACGGTTTATAGACTACAGCATTCTGCATTTATAAACATCACTAGGCAAACAGTTTGTAGGTTTTATAACAAGAGCTGCATATAGATACCATGTTCCTAGGACCTTTGTTAACATCTAAAAGGTGTCTAAATCAGCATACATATAGAAAGCATGCCTACAGGAAATCTCAAATCTGAATAGAGGTAATATTAACTGCTGAACTCATAATGTCCTGTTAAAATTGGTAACCCCTTTTTAGTATGCATCTTTTTTCTAAAATCAGTATACATCATGCCTAGTCTAACCAACACTTAGAGGATTAACAATCAGATCGGTTTTAGTCAACTGCATTCGAGTAAGCCTAATGTAGACTTTTTGCCTAAAAATATGCGTTGAATCAGTCCGCTCGTCGCTTTATTTAATTAAGGCCCAAAATAGTACATGTAAAACATGCTAAACTCTATGACGTTTGCTGGTTTATGGAGGCATATTTGAGCCATGTTTGCTTGCCTGATTCCCTCTATTTGCATTTATGTGTTTTGGTTGACGCCTTAGCATTTTGTCCTTTGAAAACTTCTAAAAGCCCCAAACCCCTTTCCATTTAGCATTTGTAGTCCGTTTGCCTCTGGGACTGATAGGATTGGGGCGGGTAATAGCATGTAATAAGTAACGATACCATTCCGCGCTTTAATACCTTAACGGGATAGGAAGGGTAGACATGGAGATGATGATCACACGATAACAATACACGTACAATTGGATACCGGTGTTGTATAAATTATCCATATGATATATAAACCTAGGACCCCCCTCCCTCTTTAATAGTTTGTTATTTTCAGAATTTTAAAAGCTGTCTAATTTTCAACTTCCGCTCCTTTTACTTCTTTTAAGTTGCTTGCATCAATTATTTGACCCCTTCTTTTCTCTCACACCTTTCTGTGATTATAAAACTACTTCCTTCCAGATTTTAGCACTTTTAAATCCTTTTGTGCTTTTTATTTGCAATTGTTATGTGAATGGTTTCATCGTATTTGCAATGTTTTCTTGTCTACTTGTTGTTCGCATTTAAAGTCACAATTGTAGTATGGCCGAGAACCACACTAGTGGATCTTGGGGGGTGCCTAATACCTTCCCCTCAAGATAATTTCTAGCCCTTACCCAAACTCTGGTTTTCATCTTAATTTTTTTTAAAGTGTCCTAATGCACTATAATCATTAGGTGGTGACTCTCCAAATCCAAAACCCAATTCCCTAATGGGAATAGAGTTGTCTTTCCTGAATGTAGTAAACCCGATTTTGCAAGGAAAAAGGGGGCATCGACAATTACTGATAATGGTTCCAATCTCAACAGTGACTTGATGAAAGCAATGTGTGAAGCATTCAAGATCAAACACAAGAACTCTACAGCCTACATGCCTTAGATGAATGAAGCTGTAGAAGCAGCCAACAAGAATATCAAGAAGATACCAAGGAAAATGATAGAAAAGCATAAGAAGTGGCATGAGAAGTTGTCATTTGCCTTATTGGGATACCGCACCACAGTCCTCACATCAACCGGGGAAACTCCCTATATGCTAGTTTATGGTACAGAGGCGGTCATTCCCGCCGAGGTAGAAATTCCCTCCTTGAGAATCATACAAGAAGCGGAGTTAGATGATGCAGAATGGGTAAAGAGTAGCTACGAGCAGTTGGCTCTTATAGATGGGAAGAGAATGAATGCAATTTGCCATGGTCAATTGTATCTGAACAGAATGTCTAGAGCTTTCAACAAAAGAGTCAAGCCAAGGAAGTTTACACCGGGGCAGCTGGTGTTGAAGAAGATTTTTGCGCATCAAGATGAAGCCAAAGGGAAATTATCTCCCAACTGGCAAGGTCCGTACATGGTTCATCGGGTTATAACCGGAGGAGCCCTCATACTTGCAAAAATGGACGGAGAAGTCTGGCCGAAGACAATCAATTCAGATTTAGTAAAACAATACTATGAGTAATCATTTATGATGTAATTTGAACTGCGCCTGACCTGATTCCCGTTTAAGAGGGGATACGTAGGCAGCCCTATGTGTTTGGTCGCAATTTAATAAAATTTCCATTTCACCCCGCTATTGGAAACTGGGGCAAAATTTTGAGGAGGACCCTTAAAATTATGAAGTTGATTTTTAGCCATTTATCACACTCAGGCGTCAGAAGCACCAGCCCAGTAAACTGGGACAGAATTTTGAGGAGGACCCTCAAAATTCCGAAGCAAGAGAGGTTGCAATGTCTTGAACCGCGTCGCGGTCGTCGGTTCATCTAAAAGAGAACTATTTTTTCGATTATATATTTACGTTACATTTCTCACTAAATCATGCATGTCCATTATCAACATTTGTTTTGTTCAGCAACGCTACCCCAATAATACACAAATGTCAAGTAGGACGAGCAAAGGCCACCGGAAGACGAACTAACCTTCCCCCTTTTACAAAACTCACAATTTTTATTCGTATGTAGGCACTCAATTCGCAATATAATTAGATATATTTATGCACTCATACTGTCTCAAGAATGCAACTTCTCAGAATCATCACCTATTCACAATTGCTATCCGTGCACGACATCCCCAGCAGCCACAATGATGCAATCAGCTATTAGCTATCATCCACTAGCTAAGAGATTTCATTACTATTCGCCTTTTATTTCCTACATTCTGTATAAGGCTACTCTTCTGCCTTTCGAGACCAAGCACTGTCTCCATCTGCACATCCTTGCATTGCATAAGGCTACCTTTTTGCCTTTTGAGACTAAGCACTGTCTCCATCTGCATTTTGCATTGCATAAGGCTACCTTTCTGCCTTTCGAGACTAAGCATTGTCTCCATCTGCATTTTGCATTGCATAAGGCTACCTTTCTACCTTTCGAGACTAAGCACTGTCTCCATCTGTATTCTTGCATTGCATAAGGCTACTCTTCTGCCTTTTGAGACTAAGCATTATCTCCATCTGCACATCCTTGCATTGCATAAGGCTACCTTTCTGCCTTTCGAGACTAAGCATTATCTCCATCTGCATTTTGCATTGCATAAGGCTACCTTTCCGCCTTCTGAGGTTAACCTCTACCTCCATCCTGCATTTCTCTGCATTTTGCATAAGGCTACCTTTCTGCCTTCCAAGACTAAGCTCTGTCTTCATCTGCATGGCTGAAAGATCGCCACCTTCATTTAAATTCTGCATCGGCTGAAATATCGACACTTTATTCGTCTTGCATCGGCTGAAATATCGCCACCTTATTCATTTTGCATCGGCTGAAAGAGCGCCACCTTCTGCATCTCATAGGCTGAAAGATCGCCAAATTGTCCAAAGGCGTCATTTTTCGGAGGCACCATTTTCATAGACCGAGAATCCCATGCCATGGCCTGAGGACCCGGTTTTATCTTTTGCATATCATCATTCAAAGGCATCATGGTTCGGAGGCATCATCCTCATATCCCGAGAATATCATTTCATAGCCTGTGAATCCTTGATCATACGCTTCATGGCCCAGGACGTCATGGTCCGAGGACGTCATCCTAACCGTCCAAAGACAACATTCATGGTCCAATGACAACTTGCATCACGTTTAAATTTATGCACATATATGTTTGTATTGCTCACTTGCAGGTACACTGGCTATTAACGGCCATCTCGGTAGGAGCGATCCTACTCTGGTTCCCGCAACATATCAGATTTCAACCACTTTTCTCAACATAAACATCGCGTCCGCCTTTCAAAATCTCTATCGGCATATTCCGTCAATGGATCCTGAACTTCATATGGCTTGATTCCTGTAAGACTAGGGATATGTAGGCAGCTCAAGGACCAGAGCTCGGTCAAAATTCTTTGCAAATCGGCTCTTTCGGTCAAAATTGGCCATCCTATCTTTACCCGATAACTCTTTCATCCTTCCCGGGTAAAGCGGGGCAGCTGTTGATACCCAATTTTTTCCCTAGGTATTTTTATACTCAAAATACTTTCAAAATAACATATATATGCATATATGAGCATACGCAAGTGTTTTGGTATTTTTTCATATTTTTAAAACCAATTTATTATCTATTTTAACACTACAAAATTCAATAATTGTTCCCAAAATTATCATTTTGGTGAATAATTCATTTTTATTATCATATTTACACCAAAATATAATTTAAGTGATTTTTTCATATTTTTACACATTTGTTTGGTATTTGTAAAAGCTAAATTGCATATAATTGCAATTATAGCCTATTTTACGATTTGCAGTATTTCTATAATTATAAAATCATTTTCAGTATTTTTAGACTAATATTTATACATTATTAATTATTCCAGTACTTTTAATTTGTTTCTAGAAATTATTTTACTATTTTTTAAAATAAAAAGAGGAAAAAGCGGCTATTTAAATGCTAGCAAAATTTCATTTCAATTATAGCCCAATTTCAACCCCAAATCCCCCGACCCAATTCTTAAATCACCCGGCCCATATCCAATTCAATTACCCGGTCCAACACCGATCTAATCTGAGCCATTGATCAAATGAGATCAACGACCCAGATTTTATTTCCTAAATTAAATCCCAACTACCCTCCCCCGACCCCTCATTTTTCACGAGACTCTCTCTATCTCTCTCTCTTGATCTCTTGCTTTCCTTCTCTCTAGAACCTTCTGGTTCTCTCTTCTTCTCCGATGAATCCACCACCTCTATGGCCACTTCCAGCCTCATCTCTCTCGACCACCAACCGCCGTGAAACCTTGTCTTGTTGATTCCCTCTATCTTTGAGACCCCAGAAGCCTCCACCATACAAGAAGGTCACCAGAAGCTTTTCCTGGTTTGTCTCCGGCCTTTCTCCGATGGTGTTACGAACACCATTTTTGACGAGTTTCACAGCCAGGTTTTTTACCTGTCATTGGTTTCTTACGAAACCCTAATTTTTACCTA
Organism: Nicotiana glauca; assembly: GCA_026770625.1. NCBI lineage: Eukaryota > Viridiplantae > Streptophyta > Magnoliopsida > Solanales > Solanaceae > Nicotiana > Nicotiana glauca. The sequence continues at coordinate 49,434 of MU723493.1, forward strand.
GACCTCTTAAATCCCTGTATTTTTAACGTTTTTTAACTTACTCTTTTGTGTTTTACACTACTCTCTACTCGATCTTTACGATTGCTCAAATTTTCAACGTTTTGTTCTTCTTTTTAAAACTAGGGTTTCTGAACCTCTTTCGAAATCACTATATCTTCTGATGTTTTTAGTACTATATGTTTGTGTTTGTATTTTTGCTTGTTTGTGTGATCTTCTGAGTTATTCCCCAATTTCTATGCTTTAATTTTGTTCTAACGTTCCACTGATTCTGTGATTTCTTACTTAGGGTTCTTTGGTTTTGTGCCTATTGTGTTTAATAGGTCTAATTGTTTTCTATTTACTAAATGTTCTTCTGATTCTGTGCATCTCTTCGAATCCCTCATTTTTGTATGTGATTTCTTTGGAGGTTTTTCATTGATTTGAGTCACTTCCTTGTTTGTGAGATGCTTTCCTTATTTAGTGATGATTCCCTATGATTTTCAATCTCGTCCGTGACTTCCTGAACCAATTTTTCAAAATCAGTCTGTAATCCGCCTGTTTATGTGCACAATATACTTTTATTTTACTTTCCTTACTTGTAATTATTTTGTACTTAGTCCTTATTACATGCATCATGCTATTCCTGTTAAGGAAATATCAGCCTTGCAAACATCTTCCTTATTTGATGCAATTTGTACCGTTTGAGCTATGACTCCCTAATTGAAGGAGATTCGAGTCTTTTATTGATTATAATAGGCACTCTTTCTATAATTGTAATCAGTCTATACGTATTACCTTATTTTCCATTTATTTTCAAAACTATAAATGCTCTACCCTCTCTTTAGCATAGGACACGAACAAAATTCATTGTTCTGAACTCTCTCTTACACACATAAGCATACTCAGTGTTCTCTCTAGTTTTTCTACACATCCTCCCTCACTTCCCCTATTGACTACTAGTTACTCAGTCGGCTGAAAGCCAAGACTAAGTTAATTTGGGCTGCTCTACTATTCTACTACTCTATACATTGCTACTTGCTTGGTCTGCATACTACTGCTCTACTTCCCTGCACACTACTACTCTATATTATCTCACCCTCGACTGGTATGGCCTCCATTTGATTTACAGCTTCCAAAACAATATGTTTTTATACATACTATACTTTATCTTATTTCTTTTATGCTTCTACTTATGGTTATGCTGTTTTCATTGCAATTAGCATGTTTCTTTCAATAATGTGATCACCTTTCCCGTAGTCCAGCATGTCTATGTTTCCTTTATTTGTTTAATACAGCTCTTCCCTACCCTCCCCCCTAACCCCAGTACATTATCAGTCTGTATTTACAACCCTTCCTAGCTATTAAATAACCCTAAATCTCCTTGGGATGGAGTATGACTGTTTAAGACTGAGATGTTTTCTCTTATGTCTATGCTCTTACATGTGAACTACTTGTCCCCATTTCCCTTTTTCCCTATTTGTGTTTACTTCCCTGAACTATATGTGGTATTTTGGTTATGAGATTGTCAAAACTGTCACATTGTTTTCCTTCAAAACTGGTTCTATATGGATCATTTTTTAAATTTTTTTCAACTCAATTTCTTAAAAAAAAAAATCTATCACATTCTCACTAATCCTAGAGTTTAGGTTCAACACCATTCGTGTAAGCATTGCCTTGGGTACCTTTGAGTACACATTGAACTTTGATGCACAAGGCTGGTGATTGCACACTGCATTGTTCAACATTTTGGTAGTGTTTGGGTGCTGGTATTGGCCAAGGAACCCAATGGGCTTTAGGGAGCTTTGCCGCACCCAAACCATGACAAAGGCTGTCAAACTCGAAAGGAGTGAGGTTGGAAGAATTGGGCCTGGTTAAAGGCTCCCTATTGAGTAACTTCTTATTTTTCTTTACTTACGTAATTTAGCTATCATGGTTTGTAATAACTTGTAAACAACTGATTGGGTTTATAGTGAAATTGGGTGGGGCTATGCATGCTTAGTTTAAGTAATGGGTAGAAAACATGTCTATAGGACTTTACTTACCTATTTTTGCAATAGAAACCATGTATAGGACATGCATCTTACATATAGAAATCCTGCTTTAGGCTCTTTACTTTCAGATTGTTATTATACTCATTTCATAATCATGATTAGTAACCAACAAACAACTGTTATAAAAATAACTACTGCATTTAGAGACCATGTTTTAGGAGTTTTATGTGCAGTAGACATCATGTTACTTAGGATTTTTTATTTCATCTGAGTTGCAATTAGTGAACGCCTCACCAGTTGTTTTATTTAATAACACAAGTTTGTTTAACTGCGTCTTCTCTTTAAAACTGGAATTAATATGCATGTTAACATTTTTACGATAAGTATGCAATACATATGACGCCTAGGCAAGCTTTAGGCCCAATAAAATTGGTTGATCTTGTTTTACCAGTTTCAGACTACTTAGCCTCTTTTAACTTTCTGAAATCTGTTCCTCATTTGCCTGTCTGAAGCTCACTCTTTTATCTTTCTATCTGGAAACTAGTTTTGTATTTATATACTCACTTTTTTTTATTCTTGCTATAAAACTTTCAAACTACTGGGTTACCTTTCTGCCCAGGATCACGTTATTTTGATACTTGTCTAATTAAACTACTGTATTTTCAAATCTCTACTTTCTTAAAAAATGATGTTTTAACAGTTCCCTTACCTTTACTTACTCAACTGTTTTTAGATGTATTCCTGAAAATAAAACACTCTTCGGGTCATTCAGTTTTGATTAAACCTTCTGCTTTCACTGAAACTTATCTTCCTCCGGCACTCCTACTTTTAAACTCTTATCTTTTAAGACCTTAAAGGTATTTGAGACGTGCTAATTACATGTTTACTTGTGGAGGGATTTGTGAGCCTCTTATTTGCCTTTGTATGGTTCCTTTATGTGTAGTCCTACTTATTATGTATATCGCCTAGCGTTTTGTCCTTTAAACCTAAGGGTTCATCCTAGTCCTTACCTTGTAGGAATAGTGGTCCTAAATTCCCTCTAGGACTTATAGGATGGGACGGGTAATAGCATGCAATACGCATCCGTTACCAATCCACGCATTTAAATAACCTTTACGGGGTGGAAAGGGTAGAATATAGAGATGATGACCGATGCACTAATATCACGTGCGACCCCTCTTTGAGGAGTGATTGATGGGTATTGCATTGAAGTGATCCATATTAATCATCAACCTAGGACCCCTCTTCCTTTGTTCGCTTTCTTTAGAATTGTTTAAACCTTTCAAATTTCTGCTCTCTCTTTCTACTTACTTTCACATGTTTCAATTTGATTGCAATGTTGTATGCAAGTCCTTATTTGAGCCTTGATTGTTTACTTGTAAAGTCACAATTGTAATATGGCCGGGACCACACTAGTGGGTTTTGAGGGGTGCCTAACACCTTCCCCTAGAGATAATTTCTAGCCTTTACCCAAACTCTGGTTTCTTCAACTCAAACCCTTCTTAAAGTGTCCTAATGCACGATAATCATTAGGTGGCGACTCTCCAATTCCAAAACCCAATTCTCAAAAGGGAATAGAGTTGTCCTCCCAAATGTCGTAAACCCGATTTTGACTCTTAGAAAAAGGGGGCGTCGACATTATGACTTATACGTATGGTCAGAATTAAATTTTGGAAAGTTTGGAGTTGACTTGGGAAGAAGATTATAATTCCGCAGCTTTAAATTGAATGAATTGACTAAGGTTTAATTCTTGAGTAAATGACCTTAGAACTAGGATTTGAAGGTAGGTTCTTATGGCAATTTCGGAACTGGGCGTATGTTCGAAATGAGTATCAGATGGTCCGGAAGCATTTCAGCACTAATACTGGAAAATTGGTTTAAGAATTTCATAAGTTTGGTTTGAAGTGAATTTTGATGTTATCGATGTCCATTTGGAGTTTCGAGTCTTGGAATATGTTAGTATCGTGATTTGTGATTTGCACGCAATGTTTAGCATCATTCCGGAATGTTTTGATATGATTCAGATGCTTCATCGAAGTTTGGAAGTTTTAAAGTTTAAAGAAGGATTTTGATCATCAATTCGTAGTTTTGATGATGGTTGATGTGATTTGAGGCCTCGAGCACGTCCATATTATGTTATGGAACTTGTTGCTAAGTTCGGTCGGGGTCCCAGGGGCCTCGGGTGTGTTTTGGACGAGTCGTGGATCACTTTGGAGCATTGTTGTATTGCTGAAGGGCCTGAGAACTGGTGCAATCACACCTGCAGAAAAAGGGCTATAGATGTGACTCTATAGAAGCGTCCAGGCAAGCGCAGATGTGGATTTTTCTAAGGGGAAAGATGGGATCGCAGATGCGGTCGAGTTTTCATAGAAGCGGAACTGCACCTACGGATTAGGCGTCAGAAGCGAGGGCGCACAAGCGCTGGTTGAGCCACATATGCGGTTGGTGACCTGGCCTGGGTTCTCGCATGTGCAAGATTGAAGCCGTAGAAGCGGCTATCACAGAAGCCACCAGGGGACCGCAGATGCGAGGCAGCACTGGACGGACTTGGTTTTATACGGGATTTGGCCCATTTTCTTTCATTCTCTCTTAGGGCGATTTTTAGAGAGTTTCAAAGGGAGATTTTCATCAACCATTGCAAGGTAAGTAATTTACATATAATGTTAGTGAAATTCATGGATTATATGTGGGTTTAAATATGAAAATTAGTATGAATTTTGAGATTTTGAAGAAAAAACTAAAATTTGGTATTTTTTGGATTTTTACCATGGAATTGGGAGTAAATTATATATCTGAGTTCATAATGTTATGAGTAAAGTTTATCTTCAAAATATTTCAGAATCCAGGCATGTGGGCCTGATAGTTGACTTTATTTACTCTTCGAGCGGAGTTGGGAATTGTTATAAATTATTAAATTGTAAGCACTGGAGTATATTTTGATTGAATTGCACGTTTTTTGACTAGTTTCAGAATGTTTGGCTTAGATTTGAGTTTTAGAGTGGCGTTGGAGCCGGTCATGGAACTTCGGAGCAAGGTAAGTCTCATGTATTTTCATATGAGGGGGAAACTACCCCCTAGGTGATATAATTGTTATGTGCTACTTGTTGTTGGTGCTACGTACGTACGAGGTGACGAGAGTCCATACGTAGCTAAAGCATGTTTATGTCCGGGTAGACTTTGGAATTTACCATATAATATTTGAACTCATTCTAATGCTTAATTAATAGAAATTACAATTGAACTTGATTTAGAAATATCTATATATATATGCATGTATAGTAGGATGAGTTTTATTACCTTGAGTTTTTGTCAAGTTATTTGAGAAAGGGTAAAAGTTATACTCACCTCGTGTTCATATACTGTACCGTAAGCTCGTGTCTCGTTATTCGATAATACCTTTCCTTTCTTATGGAGCGGGCCGAACACCTCGGTAGGATTATATACCACACTGTCATAGGAGCGAGCCGTTTGCCTCGAAAATATAATAGATGCATCTATGGTTCGTGCCGCTCGATCCTTGGTAGTGTACATGTTATGATGGGATGGGGCCGATCGCCTCGGTAGTATCATACTCTTTCTGAGATCTAGCCATACTACCTTTGCATAATTGTGCGTTATATCGCTAGCAGTACGAATATTCACAATATTTTTCTTCCACCGATGCGTTGTATTTTATACGGTATTTCTTATCCATTTGTTATTGGCACTTGATATTTTTCGAGCTGTTAAGATAGAATATGAGATTGAAAATTTGATATCGTTAAATGAAAATTTGGAAGATTATGCTGGATACAGATTTAGCTCACTACTATTGTTGTACTCTTATCTGCTTAAATTTACCATATTTCTTTATTGGACCACTAGTAAGTGTCGATGTAGGCCCCACGTTACTACTTCTCTGAGATTAGGCTAGATACTTACTGGTGACATGTTGATTTGTGTACCCATGCTGCACTTCTACACTAAATGTACAGGATCATACAGGTTCATTTGATGATCATCTTGGCGCGTAGGCGCAGCTATTGAGAAGACTTTGTGTGAGCTGCATTTCAGGCTACGTATCGCAGTCCACAGAGTCTCCATAATACTATTTATTTTATCCTATCTTATTTACATTCTAGACAGATGTTGTATTATTATTGTTCTCCGTAGTAAATTCTCATGCACTTACGATACCAGATTTTTGGGGTTCCTACTAGATGTTCATTATTTTAATTCACGTAATTATTATGATTTCACCTTGTAATTTATAACTTATACGAAAATTGGAAAAAAGGAAATCACGGGTTATCTACCAGTACTAGATTTTACACTACTTATTCAAAGGGATTCATGATTTCAAAAATAATAAAATGAGTAACTAAGTTGATTAATCATTGTTGGCCTACCTGACGGCGGCGTTAGGCACCATCACGACCTATATTGGATATTGGGTCAAGACAGGTGCCTGGCATAACTGTCCATCATCAAAGCACGTATATAAAACACTATACATGCGCCCATTGTTGGCATGTCAGAATCCGAAGGGGCGGATCCTGCCCAAGCACTAATCATAATCATTTAGCCCAATAGTGAGTCCTGGTGCACACGTCACCTCAAAATAATAATACTTAGCCCAATATGGGCCTGGCGTACGCATCATCTCAAAATTAATACCAAACCGGCTCTATGGCCCAAACTTATACATTTACCGATAATGTCCAAGATAGATACATCTCAAAATGCCCAAATTTAACAATGTTACACATAAGAGCGATCAACAACATGTGAGAAATCAAATAAGAAGTACTGAGACAGAGATATTATACACCGATATACCATCATGATTGAGAATTTGTATACAAATAAAGCTTATAGTTCTGAGACAGCAAGTAGGAAAAAATGCGAGGATAACAAGATATGATAGCAAAACAAGCCCGGTAATAGCCTAAAGGCCTCCCCAACCATGAACACACTGATGCACGTATAATGCCCATCACCTAGCACGTATGTTACCATAATTTCTTTTATATAACATAGTTCTCATGGTTAAATACCCTCAAATCCAAATTTAGATGTGTTACTTAACTCAAAATGGGTAAATCAATACTCCAACAAGCCCTTCCCCCGTATATCCTCATTCAAACAACTCGAATCTAGTCACAAATAACTCAATATCAACAAATAATATCATAGGAAACAACTGCAAATAATAAAGTTTTCGATCTTTATGTAACGAGCCGACCGGTCATTTTGAGTTTTAGCATACCTTTTAGTGGTTCGAGGTCTTGAGTAGCTTCAAATTGTGTACTATGACTTGTGTGTATGGTCGGATTTGATTTTCGGATGTTTCGGGATTGAATTGGATGAGTGGTTCTCATTCTAAAAGCTTAAATTCGAAATGTTGACCGAGATTTGAGTTTTGCAAAAATGACCCCAAAACGGTATTTTGATGGCTCCGATAGCGTGTTGTGATTTTGGACTTGGGCATATGCTCGAAATTAAATTTGGAGGTTCCTAGGTTGATTTGACTTATTTTGCCAAAAGCTGGAAACTTTAAGGTTTAGAAATTCCTTAGGTTTGACCATGGTTTGACTTTATGGCTATCGGGTTTAGATTGATTTTGGGACTCGGAATAGGTCTATCTTTTAATTTGAAACTTGTCTGCAAAGTTTGGCATCATTCCGAGTTTATTTGATAGGAACCGGATGCGTGATTATGTTTTTAGAAGTTCTTGAGTCTAAATGTTAATTTCATGTGTTTTGATGTACGATATATGGTTCCGGATATTATTTTGATGGTTTGATCGTGCGAGTAAGTTCGTGTTATATTTTTAGACTTGTATTGATGTTTGATGTGGAGCTCCAAGAGCTTGGGTGAGTTTCGGACGCATTTTGTAGGCTCGGGTACCGCTGAGGTGTACTCATAATACGCTTGCTGCATATTTTTGTGTTGATCCAGGTACCACAGAGCATGCTGGCTGTTAGTCAGCTGATTGTGAGTTGCTGCATTGACTTCAAGGTATACCTGTCATCGCATTCGCGGGCCTTTGAGCCACCTTCTGTTGTCTTTCATTACTACTGTTTATTTCTCTTCCAGAACATAGTGGTATTTAGATATTTTAGTTAACTCAGTGGAGCTTATGACCTCGTACTACCTATTATGGGAATATTGTGATTGTTATTCGGTATTGAAGTAATATGAGACTTTTTAGCTCTATTTAATGTTCTTAGTCATTATTTCTAATAGTTTCTCTTGCTTGTTGGGTTTACCAAGTCTTAGAGACTAGGTCCCATCACAACTACTTTTGGTGGGATTTTGGGGTCGTGATAGCCTGTGACCATGATGGGCGGATTATGTTGTTATGTCTGTGACCATGCCAGTGTGATATTGAGCTTGTGACCATGTTGGGCAGATTGTGATTAATTGCACGTGAGTTGCCCATGCGAATCTAGATACTTATATTATAGCACGTGAGTTGTTCGTACAGTACATTGAATTGGCCGTGCTTGAGTATGGATAAAGATCCATTCCCCTAAGTTTACCCTCTCATGCATCTCTCTTGATGATGCACACATGAATTAAGAGAAACCGATGGGTTTCTGGTTGATGTGAGCTCTGGGAGAGTTGGTTATCGGTTTGGTTCGGTTACTCATATTTCGGTGTGGGCCTGATATGACTTCTAGCTGTGATGTGATTCTATTTGGATCGGGTTGCACTCTACATAAGAGTAATATTTGGTTATTGCATTTCATCTTTATTTGAAATTTCTTGATTGTTTACCTTATTTACTTGCATATCTTTCTTACATGCTGGATTATTGACTGAGCATTACACTTTAAAAAGAATTGTGAGCACCAAGGTGGTTTTATCGGTGTTTTTTTCCTTGTTTGATCATATATCTATTCTACACTTGTTGGAAATTTATTAACTTGTACAGATGATTGGTGAGTATCATTTATAATTATTGCTTTCATTACCTTACTGAGGTTAGTTATGATCTTACTGAGTACATGGGGTCGGTTGTACTAATACTACACTTCTGCATCTCACCTGCAGAACTTGGAGCTGATGAGGTTGTCCATGGCGGGAGCTGACCTTGAAGATGTAACTACTTCTGGACATAGCTACCACTTGTTCTTGCTAGTTCTAGATTCTGATTCTATTTATATACATTTCAAACAGATGTTGTCTTATTTTTCTATAAGTTTTGTAAATCTATGTCTTAATGGCTCACGACTTGTACTACCAATCCTTGTGAGATTGTATAAAAATTCAGTGATTTTACTCATTTACTTGTATTATTCTCATTTGAGTTGTGTTGACTGTTACTTGCCTTACCTAGCGGGTTGGGTTAGGTGCCATCATGACAAGATAGATTTTGGGTCGAGACAAGTTGGTATCAGAGCTCTACGTTTATAGCTTCTACGAGTCATGAGCAAGTTTCTAGTAGAGACTTGCGGATCGGTATGATGAGGTCCATACCTATCTTCGAGAGGCTACAGGTATCTAGGAAAACCTCCCATATTTCTTTCCTTAACATGCGACATTGATTCAGATTGAAGCGTATCTCCTTGAATTCCTTCCACTCACTTGTATGCTATGTGAGCGCTCGGTAATCAGCTATGCCCCGACCATTTGTGATTCCATGGATGGGGTGCAAGATGTGTTTTCTATGTTTTGGTGATAGGCCAGTCTGAAGGACATGAGGTTAGGTTTTGATCGTAGCTTGGGCTCGGTGGTTTTGGTTGTGTGAGCATGTGCTTTTGGACTTATATGTGTGGTAGTGTCCCTAGGAGTGGGAATTATGACTCGGTGATTGGTTGGATGACTATATGATGAGTATGATGTGACTGTGAGGTGTGTTTAGATGGTATGGATGTGACAAGAAGAGTTTTCTTAGGATGTGACTAGTCAATATTTGATTTCTGCCTTGATGTGTTGTACATTCCTGAGTTACGAGAGTGTTGAGGAATCCTTCATTCGTTTGTGGAATGGAGTGTATTCTTATGTCATGTTGACGAGTTCAGACTCCGCAATATTTAGTGATTGTATTGTGGTTATGGCCATGAAAAGGTATAGAGAGATGCTAGTTTGAGGCTAAGCAGGTGAGTTATCTTCTGCGGAATGGTCTACGGATGTATGATCCTTATGATGTTGGTGTAGAGAATTTCTTTTTACCGGTGGGTTATATATGTTGCAATTTGATTTTGCATCTCTTGAGGAAGTCGGGTTGACTGTCACGGGGATGAATGTGAGCTTAGTTGATGATTTGAGGTATTTCATGATTTGTGTTACATAAGTTTTCGGAGGATTTAGTTGAATTACAGTGCAAGATTATGGTAGTTATAGAGTAAGGGAATTGTGGGTTATCAGATGTTATGTTCTATGTCCTTGAGCCAAGTAGGGGAGACTACTATTGATGATCAGATTGCATGGTCATGTATTATGTTAGTTTTGGTATGAGGCATATTTGTGGATTGGTTATGGCTTGGAAAGGTTGGCTTTGAGGGTGAATTGAGTAAGGAAATTTCTAGATGCATGATGTATTACACTTTTTGGGCATATTGGAAATCTTGAAATGAATTGTGTGCTTTTATTGTGATGGATGTAATGTACTAAGAAAAGGGAGGCACTTGATTGTGTTAAGGTGATGATTACTTATTTAGGTGTTATGGCACTGACGAAACACAGGTCGTTCGGATCATTTTGGCGGTACGTTAGAGACTACAACAGAGTGGATGACTCTCGAGAAAAGTTCTAATGAGTTCTAGAGTTATATGTGGTGTTTGAGGACTTTTCCCGGATATTTGTACATGGCTAAGATCTGAGATTTGTATTGGGATGGTGTTGAGACTTGAGATATTTCTGTGTCATTATGGATTCTATATATCAGTATTAGAGAGGTTAAAATGGAACAACTCCAGATTCATAGAAGGTCTGTTCGTAGTGGGTATCTTGTCTATAGTACTTTTTTTCTGCTCAATAGGGAATGTAGTGTCTTAGGGAGCTTAGGACGATGTGAGTTCATGTTAGGATCTCTTGTTGTCACGACCCTAAACCCAACCCGGTCTATGGCGCTTCTCGTGAAGACAAGGCCAACCGACACACCTCCAATTCACTTTAAGCAATTAAAATAATAACTACTAAGTCTTTAATCAGAATTAAAATACCAAAATAAGTATTTAACAGTATAATTTGCGGAAATAAAAACCAACACAACCCGACATCGGGGTGTCACCAGTCATGTGCATCTAAAACAATACTACAACTCTAAAAGTCTACTCCACTACTAAATAACTGAATCATAAAGGAAATAAGATAGAGGGAGGATGCACTAGGCTGCGAATCGCCAAGCAGCTACCTAGTAAACCTCCAAAGATCTGCTGGAACTATCCACCCCAGTAGCAGGACCTGTAGCACCCGAATCTGCACACATAGGTGCAGGGAGTAAATTGAGTACTTCCAACTCAGTGAGTAATAAAAATAAATGAAGACTAAACGATATAAAATCATGTTAAACACAACATTTAGCTATCAGAGGCCTAACAAAAATCAGTAAACACAATTTAACAATGAAATCTCATAAAACACCTTCTTAAGAAGTTAAACAATATATAGGGAAAACAACTAGGAATAGTAAACACATAAGAACTGCCCCTCGGGCACAATAATCATCAGTATCAGCCCCTCGGGAAATATCACAGAACAATACCAGCCCCTCGGGCTATATCTCATATCACAATGGATACTCGCGCTCACTGGGGGTGTGCAGGCTCCTGGAGGGGCCCCTTAAGACCTAAGCGCAATACCAAGCCATCTCGTGGCATCATAAACAGGCTCTCAGCCTCATATCAATATCATGCCACCTCGTGGCGTACAGTCTCAGGCCCTCGGCCTCATTATCATAATCAGTATATCACTGCTGGGGCGTGCAGCCCGACCTAAAAGTATCCTCACAATACAGGCCCTCGGCCTTACCCAGTTAGAATCTCATAAGCCCCTCGGGCAACAGTAAATTATGCAGCTCAGCTCAAAATATCGTTAAAACATCATTTAAGGTTTCTAAAATAGATTAACATAGCTGAGTTTTGAAAACATTGAAAGATATGGCATCACTGAGCACAAGTATGAAATCAAACAGTGAGGAAAATATCATTAACGATCCTCTATAGGTTTAAACAGTTGGCACAAAGCCCAATATGGCATTTAGCCCAAAGTATAATAACACCAAACTATTAGCTATCAAATATACAAAAAAATAGTCATTCGGGATGGACTAAGTCACAATTCCCAACGGTGCATGACCCCACGCTTGTCATCTAGCATGTACGTCACCTCAACATAACCAAACATTGTGTAATTCGGGGTTTCATACCCTCAGAACAACATTTAAAATCATTACTCACCTCGATCTGGTCCAAACTCTAGCCTGCGATGCCTTTGCCCTTACGAATTCGACCTCTGGATGCTCCAAATCTAGCCACAATCAGTACATAATTATTAAAATATGCTAAGGGAACAAAGCCCACTCGAAAATATTTAATTTACATCAAAAATCCCAAAGTTGCTCAAACCCGGCCACCGGGACCACGTCTTGGAATCCGACAAAATTAATAAAACTGACGACCCATTAACCACGAGTCCAACCATACCAAAATTACTAAATTCCGATAACAATTCGGCCTCCAAAACTTTAAATTTTATTTTCAAATCCCTAGGTCCAAATCCCTAATTTACACCTCAAAAACAAGTAATCTAGTCGGATTATTCGATGATAATTCAATATTATGGAGTAGAAATGATCACAAGTGACTTACCTCAAGATTTCCCATGATTTCTTGCTCAAAAATCGCCCCAACCCGTGTTCTTTCACCAAAAAACGTCAATATGAGCAAAAAAAAAGGAACAACACTCATACACCTGATTCTGGTCGCTAAAAGCCGTTTCCGGTCGCTAAAAGTACCAAATCTGGTCGCTAAAGGTGCGCACCAGATCCTGCTGCACCAACAATATTTATTTTCACTAAATAGTCTCTAACTCCACCATACGAACTTGGAATTTGTTAATTCTTATTCCTATGAGTCACAAATAATAATACAAAGATAGCCCTTCAATCGAAACTCAATTCGGAGCTCATTTGTTTAGTGCGATACCCATTTTGCTCGTTAAACAATTAACTCATGTTTTGCGTCAAACCCAATCGCAACTTGATGAAATTAGACAAAACTTTCCAAATCACTCCTATAACTCATTATCAAAATTTCAGAAGTCTCAAAATCAAATTTTGATCTCTAGAACTAAAAATGGACCTTTGGATCATTACATGCTTATGTTCAAAACGGTAAAAATCTTCCAAAAACTCTTCCGAAACTTATCTGAGACTCATGGGACCCCGACCAAACATGCCAACAAACCCCATAATATCATTCAAACTTGGTCCAACCTTTGAAATGCTCAAAACAATATCAAAATATCGAATCACCCTCAGATTCAAGCCTAAGAATTCCAAAACTTCTGAATTCTGAATCCGATCAAAAAGTCTATCAAACCTCATTCGAATGACCTAAAATTTTACACACACGTCATATTCGACATTACGGACCTTGCTCCAACTTTAGGAATTGGAATCCGACCCCGATATCAAAAAGTCAAACTCTCGGTCAAACTTTTCAAAAACCTTCAAATTTCTATCTTTAGCCAAATGACTTCAAAATGACCTACATACCTCCGAATTCACTTCCGATCGTGCTCCCAACTCCAGAATCACCATACAGAGCTATTTCTAGAATCAGAATCCCAAACAGACATCAATATCATGGAAATGCACTTCAACCCATACTTATGAAATTCCAAAAAAATGCTAACTTCCATAATATGCGCCAAAACGTTCCCGAGTTTTCCAAATCCCGATTCGGACATATGCCCAAATCTGAAATCACCATATGAATCTGCTGGAACCTTCAAATCCTGATTATGAGGTCGTTTACTTTGAAATCCAATCTTAGTCGATTCTTCCAACTTAAGGCTACTGAAATGAGAATTTTCTTTCCAATTTGACTTCAATCTTCCCAGAATTAAACTCCGACCACGCCTATGAGTCATAACACCTGAAATGAAGCTGCTCATGACTTCAAACCACTGAACAATACACTAGAGTTCAAAACGACCGGTCGGGTCGTTACACTTGTGGTGAGCTTTAGTTAAGGGTCATAGTGTACCGGCAAAGAGAAGTGTTAACTTGAAGGCAATTCAGAAGGAACTTGAAGAGAGAAGATAGCTTGGTGGCAGGTTGGATCAGTATTGTAATGTAGATGATCGATTCTTTTGGTTGTTTTGATATGTTGAGGCTTTACCCGTGTTTTGTGGCAATACTCCTGGGATTGGCAACCTGCATGACTTAGTTGAGTTAAAGAAATTCAGTTATGATTTTGACCATGACTTGAGGCAGATGCTTTCTACAGGTGTGTGGGGTATGTTGCATATAGTGATTTTCTTGCGGATGAGGTCTAGTGGTAGGTTTCTTGATGATGGAGTATGTATCCTACTTGTGCTTCAGAGTTGTTAATGAGATTCTTGTACTCTTCATATGATAGCATGATAGACGCGGTGTGACGTGGGATCGAGGTTGCCACATACTCATCGTGGTTCTTTTTTAAAAGGAAGGTCATGAGTTCTAGACAACATGGACGATTTCAGATATTTGGAAGAATGCTGGCACTATTTGGTATTCCTTGAGAAGAGTGTACATTTCAGAAATGTGCATTGTGTTTGGTTTGCGAATGCTTGACTAGTATTATAGTAAATGCTTGGTTGATCGACTGCTGACGTTCAAATTTTTCTATGTGGCACAGAATAATTATGGAAGTATTTCTCGTAAGATGACTGCATATGAGGGATGTGTTAGTCATCCGAGTGGTCGAATTAGAATCAGATATGGTGGTTCATGTATTCTTAGGATTTAAAAACTAGGAGGGTTTTGAGAGGTAGATTGTTCCTTTGTTGCGAACAGTGAAAGTATAGCCAAAGTTAGACATCTAATAATATGTGTTATGGTTATGTTATTGTGGACTTTGGAAGGGTTATTTCTCTATTTGTGGATGGCCGTAGTTGATTTGGGGGTTGTTGGTGGGCCTAATGAGGATGTGTATTCTACACGGCGTCAGATTTGTTCACTCAGCACAACTATTGTAAAGGATGTGTCATCGGTTAGAGTTGATCGTATTCGTGTGTTTTGGATTGCATGCATTGCTCTTCGATGCTACAATGGGTTGTGAAATTGTTGACTATTTACACACATGATGTGTTCTATTTGGGCCTTGTGGCGAAATTCGAGAGAAATGGCTCTTAGGGTGTTTAATGGTTGATTGCTCCTTGGTTATGGTCTTCTGGGTTGTGGTATAATGTGCTATCCATTCCTCCGTGATTATGGTCATGCACTTCGTATAGTTGTTGTTAATATCTATATGGTTGTTAATTTTGAGCATTATGAGTTTGGGTATTTCATGTGGATTAGTGTCTGGATTGGGTCACTCACTACGGTGAAGTTATGTTAGGATATGACCCTTTTGGTATCGCGCCCCCTTTTTCCTTCGCGGAATAGGGTTTATGACATTTTGGTTAAGATAACTCTTTATTATGATCTTATAAATGATTTTGGAAGTGGAAATTTGGTTCTAAGGTTAAAGGGCAAGGTTGGATTGTAAAATTTCAGTTATGTTGTGCTATTGAACCTATATGGGATAGGGTGACGTGGGATCAACCCCGAGTATATGCATGGTAAGGTTATACAACAATTTTTAGGCTTTTGGAACAACTCTGGGCACGTTCGAGGACGAACGTGTGTTCAAGTGGTGGAGAATATAACGACCCGATCGGTCATTCCGAGAGTTTAAGCCTCGTTTCCCCCATTTCTGCTTTATTTTTGTGTGGTTTAGCTCTTTTATGTTGTGTTGGCTGGATTGGCTCAGGCTCAAAATGATTGTACTTAAGTTGATTATAAAGTTGGAAAAATCCACCGAAAGTTGACTTGTGAGTAAATAAACTCGAAACTTGGTTTTTATGGTTCAGATAGCTTCGTGAGGTGATAGGGGACTTAGGAGCGTGTTCGGAATGTAATTTAGAGGTCCGTGGTAGATTTAGGCTTGAATTGGCGAAATTGGAATTTTGGCATTTTCCGGTTGATAATGGAAATATTGATATCGGGGTCGGAATGGAATTATGAAAATCGGAGTAGATCCGTTGTGTCATTTGGGATATGTGTGCAAAATTTCATGTCATTCAGACGAGGTTTGATAGACTTTTTGATCATTTGTGGAATTCAGAAGTTTTGGAGTCATTAGGCTTGAATCTGAAGGCGATTTGGTGTTTCAGCATTGTTTTGAGTGTTACGAAGATTGGTACAGGTTTGAATCGTGTTGTATGACTTGTCAGTATGTTTGGTTGAGGTCCCGATGGCCTCGAGATGGTTTTGAGTGGTTGACGGGAAGTTTGGAATTTGAGTTGTATTGCAGATTTTGATGTTCCTGTTATTTCCGCACCTGCGGATTAGGGACCACAAGTGCGAGGTCTGCAGAAGCGGTAATGTAGGGCAAGTGCGCAACAGGGGTCACAAGTGCGGTTTGGTCCCCCACATCTGCAATGATCGGAGGTGCGGTCAGGCAATCGCAAAAGTGGAAAATGCCTTTTAATGAATTTAGCAGAAGTGGAGGATTTTGCGCAAATGCGGAAGTGCTGGGCAGAGTGTATATAAAGGCTCTTTTGCGAATTTTTTGTCATTCTTCACCATTTTTGGCCGGGATTTGAGCTTTGGGCAGTGATTTTCAAGAGGAATCAAGGAGATTTCCTATAGGGTAAGTTACTTGGGCCTTATTATTAGTGTTTATGATGATTTTTCCATTGTTTAATCATGATATTAGGGGAAATTAGGGAAGAAAGTTGGGAGATTAGGGAGTTGAAATTTGGAGAGTTGAATTGGAGATTTAAGGGGCCATTTGAGGTTCGATTTTGATGTTACTAGTATGTATAGAATCGTGGGAGGATGAGGATTCTTGGGACGTAATTTTTATCGAATTCTGAGACGTGAGATTGGGGGCCGGGTTTGAGCAAATTGGGGATTTTTGGTCTAAATTGATAATTTTCGTGTGGGTTTCATTCCTTTAGCATATATTAATGTTATAGTTCTGATTTTGGTTAGATTCGGGGCGTTTGGAGGACGAATCGAGAGGCAAGGGCGTTGCAGGCTAGAGTGTAGATTGGGTTGAGGTAAGTAACGCTACCAAACTTGGTTTTGAGGGTTCGAAACCCCGAACTATATGTTCTATGATTACTATTGAGGTTATGCATATGCCAAGTGATGGGCGTGTGGGTGTGCACCGTGAGAATCATGGCCTGGGTCATTCCATGGCACTGCTTAGTGACTTTTTCTTGCGGATACCTGTGTTATAATTATGTGATTAAGTTAATGAGCTGTAAAGCATGCTAATTGTCATGTTAAGGCTTCACGCCAATACTGTTGAGACCCGAGAGATCGTTTCTTTCTATTGTCCTTGAGGATGGTAGAGTCGTCACTACTTATCAGTCCAAAGGATGGACTTGTTACTTACTGATTTGGTGTACTCACTTTACCCCCTGCACCTCGTGTGCATATTCAGCACTTTGGATCTAGTGGCAGTGGTTGATCGAGGCTTCTTACTTAGGAGCTTATTGAGGTACCTGCACGACGTTCGCATGCCTTAGCTCTCCACCTTACTTACTAGTTGTAGTTCAGTTGTTCCCTTAGACATTATGTTAGACTATGTAATTGGGCACCTATAGGGTTCATTTATAACTACATTTGGTAACCAGAGATAGGGTAAGGGCTTGAAATTATTCTAAGGGGAAGGTGTTAGGAACCCCTCAGGATCTACTAGTGTGGTTCCTGGCCAAACAGTTTTTTGTGAATTTGTACAATTAGCAAATAGACAAATATGGATCAAATAATAGGGGATTTAAGTTAGGTACACAGATGTTTGGAAAGCCGTTAATGAAAAGCAAGATTTTGAAAAGAGTTACAATCTAAGCATGTTCGGGAATGTAAGGAGGCGTGTCCTAGGTTTGTTTATATTATGGATCACATCAATGAAATACTCGGTATGACACTCCTCAAAGAGGGCCTACACGTGATATTAACGCACCAGTCATCATGTCCATATCTACCTTTTCCCGCCCCGTGAAGGTAATTAATGCGAGGGTTGGTCTCGACCCCTATTGCATGCTATTACCCATCCCTTCCTATCAGTCCTAGAGGAATTTAGGACTCCTATCCTAAAAGGGGGAGGTTCTAGGAAAACCCACAGATTAAAGGCAAAATACTAGGCGACAAATATGAACACATAAGACTGCATTTAGGGAAAAAACACATAAACAGGTACAAGGCTCAGATATACCTACACAAGTAATGCACATAGGCAGCTTGACTCATACACAGGTAAGGTCCACATTTGAACTCAAAATTCTAAAGCATGGTATCTAAGTGATAACGGCAGAACCAGATTTATTACATGACTCAGAAAAGAAGTCTGAATCAGGCTTGCCTACTGATTTTAACAATTGAAAATTAAGCACTAATCACAACGGCGGTTCTGGTTTTATTTAAAGTTGATTGCCTAAGGCTTTCCTAGGCATAAAATAACATGTAGCAGTTATTCAGATTTGTTAATAATTCTAGGTTGTTATACCTAATAGCAGGATTTCTAATTGTGGAGCATGGTGGAAATATGGTGAGTGCATGAATAACAAATTGTGTTAACACGTTTACCCTAAGGCATGATTTCTAAATGAAACTTTAGAACATGTTTTCGCGGGCAGAATCACATAATAGCAGCTTCTTTTAATGTTATTATCTACCCTATAGATAGGATCTCTAAGTGTGAGTGAGATGTTAAAAAACAGTACATATAAATTCTAAATAGCAGGATATCTAATACATGGCATGCTTTCCATTTTGGCATGTTGTACCTAAACATGGCTGCTTTTGCGCATAGAGAAAGTAAACCTAGGAACATGGTTTCTACCCCCGATTATACTACAACATGCATGTTACCCACCCCTTTCACTATCCAACCCTGGAGTCGTTTACAAATTATTACAAACTAATTCTGAAATGAATTACATAGGAAAAGTAAAAATTACACTATAAAG
Organism: Nicotiana glauca; assembly: GCA_026770625.1. Taxonomy (NCBI): domain Eukaryota; kingdom Viridiplantae; phylum Streptophyta; class Magnoliopsida; order Solanales; family Solanaceae; genus Nicotiana; species Nicotiana glauca. The sequence continues at coordinate 68,564 of MU723493.1, forward strand.
AGCCTGAAACAGGCCCAGACTTTCAGCGCCTGATTAGGACTTTCTTTCTGAGTTATATAATAAATCACCTCAAGTGCCAAGGATTGTTCCATAGTCTTTCGCATATCTGGGTGTGTCAGAGTTCCCTAAGGACCTCAAGGGATCCCGGGCAGTGCTCACACCCATACTTCATAGCCAAGACAGAGTAAGTGAAGTGTGAAAAGGCCAACTTTTATGTGTCCTAGTTCAGAGGGAGCTCAAGGTTCCGTAGGCAAGGCTCACACAAAAAGGGCAGAACTTAGTGGTCTAACAGTAGAGTGAGAGTGCTTGTCATAGTTTTGAATGGGTTGAATTTGAAAACAGTTTTGAAACAACATGTTTGAAATAAGTTTGCAAAACAATAGAAGAGTTGCTTAGAGAAAAACAATTTTGAAAGGAGAAAGGAATAGGAGCAACAACAACTTGGAACAAGCCAACACACACAGAACAAATTCAAAGAATAGTATCATTTAAACATTCACAAGCAGGGAAGTAAGGGGTTGGGGACATAGAGAGCCCAAATAAAAAACATGTAAACATGGATGAGAAGAGAAGCATATAGACCAACAAGTACAAAGAACAAGTAGCAATTGATTGGCCTCCAGAATTCCAAACTACTACTTCAGAGTGTTAACAAGGGAATCATGCTCGGAATTAGAATAGAGATAGGGTATGGGAGTAGTCATGTTGAGGACAGGGTTTATTACACATAATTAGTCATGCCACTTGTGAGCACGTAATTTTTGCCTCACATGAATTACTCCCAAAAATTCAAAATAAAACAATTTTTCTTTGTGTGCAATTTTTGAGATTTTTCGCGGCATTTTTGGATAATTATTTATATTTATCTGTGCATGTTTATTTGTTTAAATTAATATAAAATACAAAATATATCGCATTTGCATGTATGATTTAATTTACAATTAGGAGTAACTAAGTTTGCTTTACAAAAATAAAAATCACAAAAATAATG